>VNJY01002359.1:0-249525 GCA_008042715.1 Drosophila bocki | reverse complement strand
GCCCATCCAAATTTCCGAACATTTCCATGCAAATTGCACGTTTCCCAAATTGGGGTACCAGGCGAACAGAAATCAGCAGCAAGCCACTGAAAACTGGTATAAACTGTTATAAAAAGTCCAAGTTTCAAACCATTTAGGAGCTGGCGCAAGTTAGCGGAGACTCAAACCTTTTAAATCAAAATTTAGATGTTATTTTACAACTGCACCTGGGCACACTGAAACTGATCGTCGTTGAATTCAAATTCAAATTTTACAGTTAAATTCAAATTTAAATTTGGCAGTTACAATATTAAAAAAAAATATATTTTAATTCTAAAAAATAAATTTTAAAAAAATATAAAAAATCTGAAAAAAATGTTAAAAATTCAGAAAAAATTTTAAGAATTCAGAAAAGTTTTAAATATTTAATAAACAAATTTTAAAATTTAGAAAAATTGTAAAACATCCTTAATAAATGTTTAAAATTCAGAAAAAAATTTTAAAATTTAGATTTTGCTTTCAAAATAATTAGATTTTTCCCCAAACGATCCCAAATAAATGCCGCCTTCACCAAGAAATTGCACATTGAATTCAAAAATTAAATTCACCATCTTTTATTGATTCATATTTGTGTGTTCCATCAATTACATTTACATATTTAAATTGTATTTATAAATATTTTAATTATTTATGACTTCTGCAGGCTTTCATATAGCCCGGAGCCAAGATCCGATCACCGTCCTCTACTGCCATCCCGTTGAGGTCTGTCCAGCCAGCTCCTCCAGCTTCATCTCTGACAATCCTAAAATTATATAAAATTACTTTATAGGGTGGGAAAGTTCTCCATCACTGCGTTGCAAACTTCTGACTAAAATTATAATACCCTGCAAGGGTATCAAAATAGAACTGAAATATTTGAATTCTTTAAAGTGATATTTACAAGTTTACATTGCAAACTTCTAACTAAAATTATAAAACCCTGCGAAGGTATAAGAATATTTTACCAAATATGGAAAACTCTATTTTATGTATGCATACTCTTAAAACTGGTAACATGAAGCCATAAATTGATGGCTCAACTCGATGAAAAGTCTGGGAAATCCCAGCGGGCTGCTGCTGCTTGTGATGCTGAGGGTCAGCGAGGGTCAGTTTGATTTTTTATCAACAGTAAATAAATGCTAAAGAACCCAAAACAATGTAGCGAACCAGCTGTAATCAATATTTTGCCTCGCTCTCCACCGATCCTGAGCCGGTCTCAATCCGATGGCCAGTGGTCGACGGACAATGCCGGCCAGAGGACAAAGGACGAAACGAGAGCGAAAGTGCCCATTAGGGATGGCAGGCGGCAGGCACTCATATGCGCATAATTGGAACAGGATTAACAAGGCGTCCCGCTCGTGGTCCTAGGCAATCGCCGGGAATGCAATTTGCGTTGGGGAAGTGCATTGCCGGGCATTGTCCGAGGGTCCGCGAGGATCGAGGCTCACGGAGGACGGGGGTGCCATGAAAATAATCCGCTTTGTGAATAAAAACGTTGCCAAACAGAAATCAAGGCTGGTCGCATGAAAATGAGGAAAATTCTATGCAAAATCGAAGGGGAGGATTGTGTCCTGTTTGGGGGTGGGGGATGGCTATGCATTCGCTCCATTTAGCCATCCATGTGGCATATCCGCACAGCACGCGTTTGACCCGACCTGGCACCTCGTTTTCCTCTGATTTTTCCTCTTTTCTCTGTTTTTTTTTTGTCTTGCGATAATCAGGATAGTTATTTTTTGTTGTCAGCTTTTTATGCGTGAAACGCACACAATTTGCATGTCCTCCGGGGGGGTTAACATGTGAGAGTTACCATTGAAGTGCCCTACTTTCATTGTTGATTGACATGTGATTGATGTTTCCATTTGCAGTGACAGGCCGTCAAAGCGCAGCAGTTGGTCAAAGGTGTGGGGAATTTAATACATTAAGCTTAGGGAACTTGGATTAATTAAAAACTAAAGAGAGAAAGATGAATATTTTAAAATCAAGAAAATAACAAAGAAACCTAAATAAGACTAAAGTGCCCAAAAGTCTTAGAGAACCCCTTAAAGTATACCTCTATTTCTCAACTCAATCAAAAAGAAGACCAACTCCAACCTCTTTAGTATGAAATATTTTTGTATTTATTCATTCTTTTCGTACTGTTATTAATTGTGATTCTTTAGAGATATTTTATAGAGATATTTCATATATAATTAATAGGAATTTAAGTTGCATTCAAATAATTAGATAATTCTTGTTTTCCGCTTGATTTTTCCTTTTTTATTTTTTAGATGTCTCGCATATAATTGGCGCTTAAATAGGCATATAGTCAATTATTTCGTTTATTGTGGTTTAAGAGGTGACCGATATATAGGCGTGTATATATCTGAGGCTCGTACAAATCAACATTATATTTTTTTTTCAAGAGGGCTCAAACAGAAACTCAATCTCCATCTCGAATATAAAATGATTATTCTTAGGTGCAATTTGCAAATAAAATTCGCTGCGTTTTTTCTTGTTTCCTTTTTCTCTAATTTTTAATTATTTACGAGAACCAATTTTGTACATTTTGTGTATATGAGAGGGATAGAGAGAGAGATAGAGAGAAAGATATAGAGAGTGAGTGAGTGGGGGAAACAATCTCATACGACATCCGTGCGTACGTATGCATAACAGAGGCTCTACATGATCTATATAGGGCTGAATTATAGATAATTGTAATTATATAGATTCATACATTTGAAATATTGATTTGCAATAAAGGTATACGATAGACTTATTGAATATATAATGGAATATATATTTGGATTTGATTTCTAGAATTGATCCTTGAATCATTTGTGTCTTTTTGTGTCTGTGTGTGTGTTTGGGTGAGTGTGTGTTTGTGTTCGACCTAAATCAGAGTCACTTATAACACTAAGAAGCAGTCATTTATTCTCCATTTAAATTTACGTTGTGTCGTCACGTTACTTGAATCCTGAAACAGATTTCAATTACTGTACAAAGTTGGGCGCTTTAACCATAGGCCATCGGTTGTTCGTCTATATAAATAGCTATA
Organism: Drosophila bocki; assembly: GCA_008042715.1. Taxonomy (NCBI): domain Eukaryota; kingdom Metazoa; phylum Arthropoda; class Insecta; order Diptera; family Drosophilidae; genus Drosophila; species Drosophila bocki. The sequence goes on along the minus strand of VNJY01002359.1, from coordinate 246,473 downwards.
GCTATAGCTCTCTACGACTACGTATTTATGTAAGTGTGCTTTGTATAAATATATATTATGTATATATATATATATATATCTATATGCCTAGATCCGTATCCATAACCGGTCGTAATATATTACAATGCTTGCTCAAACAAAAGGTTCGGTAAAATATATGTATATATATCGAAATGTCTGGGGTTCCTTGGGTGTGTTCTATGCTTTACGAGTATATTGTATATTAGTAATTCATTCAGTCTCACAAATAGGAAAGTATTATGTGTGTCACTTATTTTAGTAGATTTTTGCAAGTCGATGAAAAAAATAGAAAAATCAAAATCAAAGAAATATTGCACACAATAAGAATGTATTCATAAATAGATGATTGCACAACCAACATATGTATGTGAGATTAAAACCAAACGAGAAATAAAAAATCAATTTTGTTTTTTTGTATGTTTTTGTATAATTTTGATTATCTTCTTTTATATTTTCCATGTATGTAGGCTTGTCTCATCTTTTCTGCGTTTTGCTTTTCTTTAGAAATATTATGCGTATATATTTAAATATTGCATATGCTTATAAATCTTACAGCTAACTTAGAGTAGGTCTTACTTGGCTAGAACATCGTCTCCTTGTTAAACTGCACTCCTAACTCCTGCTTGCTTTGTATCAAATACAAAAATACAAAAACTTTTGCATAGTCTTAGTCTCAATTAGCGGTTTTCGATTGCGAACCGCCCGAATTTTCCCCCAGCATTTTCCCCACAGACCCCTTGGTTAGTATCTTGTACTATACTTAAGACTACAAATTGGTGTTGTGTCTTACAGATCGTTATAATATACAATCCTTAGGGGCTAATAGATAATGCGCTAATAATATATTATAATATAAGATATAAGTGTACTTAAAGCTAGTCAGCCTCATTAAGATTATAAGCTTAGGGTTAGCTAAAGATTTCATATATAATATATATTCAGACGAAACGAAGACTAATTGAGAGCGTAATTTTGGTAAAGTACAATACGAGCAAATTTTTTGGATTCGGTTTTCTTGTTTGTGGTTAAAGGACTAAGGAGTTCTTGGACTGGAGAAGGGTTGAGTGATTAAGGCGCAAAGTAGTTGGGGTATATCTCTAGAGAGTGTTATGCTATATACTTTATATTTATATATATAAGAGTGGTCTATAATGTATAATTCATGTGTTTCAAAATACAAATACAATCGTAAGTCGTAAATGTAAATGTGGACAAATGGAAACAGTCAAAAGCACCGATTTTTCAGCTAAGTTTTTCTTACGTTTTTTCTTTCCTCCTTGCTTAGTTTTTATACGTTTTGTTTTCTTTTTTTGTAAGTTTTTGTTTTTGTAATAATCATAGTGTAATCATAGATAATGGTAATCCCTAGTGGCCTACGTAACTATATAGCTAGGCGTTACTAATTCAACAGATGCCGAAATAAGGTTCCCCTTTTATTTACACACTTTTGCTTTCATTTGCTTGCTGCTGCTGCTGCTGTTCGTTCCGGTTGTGTATATTTAATAAAATACATATAAATATATATATATATCCGTATGTATAATAATGATATATTCATATATAAAATACGTATGTATAGATTAGCTTCTCGGATAAGCAAATATTTTTTGTCAGTGCTAACGAAATTCAAATAAGGCAACTTGAATCTATGTATTGTATGTATCTGCTATATGTATCCTTAGTTATCCTTTATAGGCTCTATCATCTACTTCTAAAGGTGCGCGCCTCAACAAATAATCGAACAAACGAACGAACAAACAAACAGAGTGAGAGACAAACTAAAGTCAGAACTGGAAAATCATCGAAAGCCTCGTCGAATCCTAAATGCATTTTCTCTCGTTCTCCTTTTCGGTTTTTCCTCCGTTTATTATTCACCCCCATTAACAATAATCATGTGTCCTTTATATATAAAATATTTATCAAAAATAATATGCCCTTCGTGCTGTGCTTGCTCTCCTTTCCATGCTGATGAGAAGGGTAATTCAGGGTTTTTTGCCAATTGGTGAGATCTAGTTTTCATAGCGCGAAAATGAGTTCGTTTTCCAAGGGAAGGAGGATCAAGAATTTACGGGAAAGTCGGGGGGAGTCTTCTTTTTAACTATATACAACTATATAATAATACCGTTACGTTTACTTGTGCTGCTTGCTTTTCTTCGTCTGTCTGTCCGTCCGTTCTTAACTCTACTTGATTTTATTGCACTTGGATTCCATCACTTCCTCTGGTCTGCTGCTCCTCTACGCCCTTCCCTACGTGCACTCAATGATCATGGGCTGGTTGGAGGACTCGATGACCGAGGGTCTGCTCTCCTGCGGCCCATGCATATACACTCCCGACTCTGGCAGAGATTTCAATCCCTTGGGCGAGTGCTGCTGCTGTTGGAGCTGAAGTGCATGGGGATGGGCGTGCTGGAGGAGGCGGCTGGGCGAGGACTGCTGCTGGTGGTGCGAGGGCAAAGGCGGAGGCAGCTGGCTGGCGGTGGTCAGGAGCATAGGAGCCGGATGCTGACCCATCAGCAGATGTGGAGGCGGTGGCACTCCCTGCTGCGGATGCTGTTGCTGTTGCTGGTGCTGCTGCTGAGGACCCATGTGGTTGCCCAGCGGTATAAGGCGGGGTGGAGACTGCCCGCCGCTAGCAGACAAGTGCCGCAGGCCGGGATGCACAGCGGGATGCATGTGCTGCTGCAGTTGCTCATAGGCCTCGCGGGAGTCCGGTTCGGGATGATCTTTATCTGTTTAGAAAAATTAAATAAATATAAGTAAGAAAATCCTTGAAAACCCAAGTTCTAATCAACTTACCCAAACACTCGGAAGTGGCTGCCGCCGCCATGGCCAGCTCCTCCTCCAGATTGTTGGGCTTGCAGCTGGTGGTCTTCCAGTGCGTCCTCAATCCCGACGCACTGATGTACTTCTTGTCGCATCCCTGGCACACATAAGGCCGATCGTTGGTGTGCAGCCGCTTGTGGAGCTTGAGATGCACAAACTGGGTGAACTTCTGCGGACAGAGATCGCAGGCATAGGGCTTCTGACCGCTGTGCAGCCGGAGATGCGTCTTCAGGTTGGAGGTGCTCGAGAAGCGCTTCTTGCAGATGTCGCACTGGTGCGGCTTCTCGCCGGTATGTACCAAATGATGCTTTTGCAGGTGCGCCAGCTGGGTAAAGCTCTTGGTGCAAACGTTGCACTTGAAGGGTCTTTCGCCCGAGTGCGTCCGTAGGTGGACCTTCAGGTTGCTCAGCTGGCCAAAGGTCTTGCAGCAGACATTGCACTCGTAGTGCATCTTCCCATCCTTCTTCTTCAGCGGATACGGCAGGGATCTGTAGCCCCTGGAGGCCAGGGAGTTGGGACTCAGCGGACTGCCGCTCCTGGGGCAGGAGTTTCCATCGGGACTCAGGCTGCTCGGCGGCGAGATCCTCAGCGGGGAGAGGCGCTGCAGCGGGGCGAGCGGCTGCATCAGCGGATGGTTCAGCATCTGGGTGCTGCTCTGCAGCAAATGCAAATTGGAGGCGGAGCCCGCTCCACTCGAGGCATTCGATTGCCGGTCGAAGGGCGAGTGCGAGCTGTGCGGCGGAGAGTGGAAGGTGGAGGTGGCTGCGGCTCCGTAGTGCGGATATCCGGGATAACCAGGACTAGGCGAGTGACCACTCGCCTCTCCAGCTCCCAGGTAGGTGGGATGCCTTGACGGGGAGAAGATAACGTTGTGGTGATGGTGACTCGGCGGCGGCGGCGAGCATTCGCCCTTGATCAAGGTGCCGCGGGTCATCTCCTGGTCTCCGCCCACAACTACGCCTACTCCCTGCTGCTGCTGATCGGCACTCTGGCCAAGATTTGAGCTGCTGTCCGGACTCACGGCATTGCCATAGCGCTGGGACTTCTTGTAGCTGTAGGCCATCTCCGTGGGCGAAGTGGGTGGCGGCGTGGCTGCGTTGGCCTGCCGACAGGCATTGGCTGCCGCCGCTGCTGCCTCCAAGCGGTGTTGGCTGGTTAGGATGGTCTCCAGGATGCTGGAACTGGGCTGGCCAAAGCGCACGTAGCGCTCGCCTGGTGGATCCGGCTCATAGTAGGGTTTGCTCAGCGGCACTATGGTGCGGGCCTGGCCTCCGGAGTTGTGCTCCAGAACGATTACCGTGGAGGAGGCGGGCTGCTGGTTGGATGGTTCCCGTTCCCGCTCCCGCTCCCGATCTCGTTCCCTCTCGCGTTCCCTCTCCATAATCATCAGATGCTCATCTCCCAAATGCGTGGTGGTCGAGGGGCAAATGGAGTCCGGTTCCTGGTGCATCATCGCCGTCTCCTCCTCCTCCTCGTGGTGTGGCACCGACATCTCTTGGTCCACCTCCTTCAGATTGGGCTCCTGCTTCACACAGCTCTTGTTCTTGAACTCGTACTTCAGCGGCATCTTCACCTTGAACTTTCTGTACTCGTTCTTGTCTGGCTCACAGGAGGCCGTGGCCGTGGATGCACTGTGGCTAATACTACTGCTGGTGGTGGTAATGATGGGATTGGCCATGACCACGGCCGGTGGCGAGCTGCTCGGCTTCTGCGCCTGGGCAATAACCGTCTCCTTGGGTGCAATGGCCTTTTTGGAACAGTCCAGCACGTAGTTGTGCTCGCTCTCGCTGTCGCTGGAATCCTCGGGCGGCGTGAGGCCATCCTCGTGGCACTCGTTGCTGTGGTAGCCCTCATCTGAGCGCACTGATCTCACGCTGCCGTCCTGCGGCGTCAGCTGGTGGTCCAGGCCGGACAGCGGTGATCCCGCCGTGTCCTTGTCGCTGGTGCTGGTTAAAGGAGAGCGGTCTTGACCAATAATCACCGAGGCGTGGCGACTGGCATGCTGAATGTGCGGATGGTGGGCGTTGCAGGAGGTGGTGCTGACATGGGCGGGTGGGCTTGATCTCCGGCAGCACTGTCCGTTGGCAGGCGTTGGTGGCGGTGGCGAGGTGGAACCACTTGCCGGTCCACCGTTCGTCGCTCCCACCGGCAGATGGAGACCCATCACATAGGTGATGTGACTCACGGCCACCTCGGCTGGGATCTCCGGAGCGGGCATCGAGTAGCGGCGCTTGCCACCCTCCACTCCCGCCTCGCCCTCCTCTTCCGGCTCCGCCTCTTCCTCCTCCTCGTCCATCACCTCCTCCTCGGCCTCGACAGCCTGCTTGCAGGCGCCAAAGATGGTGGTCTCGGGATCAACGTCGTAGCCTAGGCGACTGGCAAAGTCCTTGCAGTACCACACCATCAGCTCTTCGTTGGGCAGGATGTCGCGGGTGGTGTAGAAGTAGATGTTCTCCTGGTGCTGGCAGGCTACCAGGTTCATCACGGACAGACTGTAGGCGGAGGCCACGTAGCGCATCCAGTTGGATTGCGAGCGATCTGACCCATCCAGATAGTAGTAGTCGTCGTCCTTGAAGATCTACAGAGACACAACGAGAGAGAAGAGCGGAGAAAGGGGGGAATTTAGAGAGATTCGTGGGATTCGAATGAGAAACATAAAGGATAACAAACGACACAGGACGCACAACAAGGAAGAACAAACGCAGAGAAAACTACAGGGGTGGAAAGTTCAAGGGATGTGTGTTTGGAAAATCTCTGAACGTATGTCCTTATAACAGAGAATATTAAAACGAACAGAATTTACTCAACTTTATTTTTATCTTTCAGATATTTTCCAAAAACACATCATTTACAGAGCAGTGCAAGGATAGTTGAAAGGGGAAAAAGAGTTTGTGCTGATTTTTGGGTTTAGTTTGGGCGGAAAGTTAGGTTTTAGAGTCAAAGACAACAAAGAGAAATTAAAGAAAGCATAAATCGTGAGTGGTACCTTAATATTCCCGTAGGTTATGTGGCGTGTTCCCTGCACCTGATTAACCACAATCAATTCGAATTGTTTCCAAAATGCAAAATATAATTTTGAATTTGTATTCGTTTGATTTTGTTGTTTGTTTTTATTTTTTATTCAACATATTTGTGTTTATTTTGGTTGGGTTGTTTGTGGGATGGTTTAAGATTAGATCACATGAAATTAAAAAATTAAAGAGAAACGAGTTGGTTAGTCGCATGTTTATATTTCTTATTTTTTGCTGGATGATTTGGATGGGGAAAGCATGTTTGTAATTTAATATTTATATATTTAACAATTAATTAATTTAATTGTGAGACCATGAAAAGCAAACAAAAGATGCAAATCAAAAATGGATAAAGACCCACAACAGATGCTTGAACCCTTTGCAATGAGAGGCTTCCAGAGAAGTGAGAGGATGCTTACCCGCCAGAAATATCGCGCCTTATTCTTATCATTGGGATAGTTTGAGGTTGGAATGCCTTCGAATGGGCCAAAGCGAGTGCCACGTGGGATGACCCCGCTGCTCCAAACTCCTTCAGTCTGTAAAAGATTTAGAAAGAAACCAGGAAATTGTGTTAAGTACATGGGAAATATAATATAATTTTATTTTTATTTAAAATTATTTATTTTATTTAAAAAAAAATATTAAAAAGTTGCTTGATCCTCACCTTAACATTTGGCGTTGAGTAGACCATGGATGACTTGAGCGTTAGACTGCGCGGCAGCGTCTTGTCCGCTCGATTGGGCAGTCCCCGCTCCGCCTGCACATCCGGCACCAGATAAACGGCTAGCCGCTCAAAGTCCTCCTCCCGCATCCTCGTAACATCGTAGTCCTGGCTGCCATCCGGCGTGGGACTGCGACTTCGACTGCGACTGCGCGCCCTTCTTGCCGACAGCTTGTGGTGCGGATGCGGATGCGGATGCACATTCGGGTGGGAATGTGGATGGGGATGGGTATGTGAATGCTGGACATGGGTGTGCGGATGCGGATGCGGGGAATGGTTGAGCTGTGGATGGTGTGGCTGACCAGAGGAGCTTCCCAACTTCATGATGGCTCCCGGCTGCTGTTGCTGCTGCTGCTCCTGCGGATTTTGTGGATGATTGTGGTGGTGTCCGTGCATGGCGACTGCAGTTGTGGTTTGTGTTTTGCTCTGCTAACGCTATATATATATGAGATATATATATATGCGGGGGTTCAGTGGTGGCTGCTTATTCTGCTAGTTGAAGTTTTACTTGATCTGGAAAGACACAAAGGGTAGGCGGTTTAATTATAGAAACGATTTAGATTTGGCGCTATAAATAGCGGCGCCTATCACCCTCTGCACCTGTATACCCCTATGCAGTCCCCTGCCCCACACCCCGGAAAAAGCTCCCATTTAAGTTCCTAGCAGTGTTGCATTCGGAAAAGCTAACTGCTGACGAGTAGCGAGTGCAGGGCGGCAAGAGGAGGGGCTGCAGTTCAAGATTACGGCCTTAATGGAGGTTACACGTTCACGTTCAGGGCCACCCGCGAAGCCACCCCCTCTTGGGAAAATCAAGGGGAAGTGCCAGAAAATGACATTTCCTTGAGAAAGAAAACTCACTTGGATTATATTCCTTCATTTGGCTGCCGCTGTTTTGCGCTTTGTACTCTCGTTCTGCTAAATATTTTGTTGCTTCTTATTTTCTCTCTAATTTAAAAACATTTTCTTTTGGTTTTTGTTTTGTTTTTCTTAATTATTGTAGAACTGCTAATTGATTATTCTGCTGTTGCTCCTCGCTTTGACTTCGATTTTTGCATGTTTTTTTCTTATTGATTCGTTGGGCCCGCAAATTACGCATCACTTTCTGTTTCGTTCTCTCGTTACGCATACGCCGTGTGGCCGGCCGCCCGCCCCGGAATAGGTCTCCGGCTGCTCTGCGGCTTTTAGACTTGTGAATCTACGGCGGATAGGAGATAAATGCTGCTGCAGCATTATTTTACATTCACTGCAACATTCAGATATTTTTTCGGGCGGTTATTAAAAAAAAAACAACGAAACTTTCAAGGCAAATATTAATTTCATTCTTTTTTTCGTTTTTGTATTTGTTTTGGATTTTTGTAGTTATTTATTTTTGGTTTTTGTTGGTGAAGAAGAGCTATATGGAAACGTTGACGCCGCCAACCGAGAGTTCCTACTACTGACCCACTTCCAACCGGCATAGACCCCAAAAAAGCTCCAAACTGCAAGCCCCGCGCACTCACACAGCCGGCATTGCACTCAAACACACACACTCACTCGCTGCTACCCTGAATATTGCAATACGAACGCATCCCGCAAAGATTCTCTATTCTCGATTCTCGCTCGGAAAGTTCGCCTCGAGAGGGTTGCGCGCAAAACGCTTTCCGGCTTTCCGAAAGCTTTTTCGTTTCGTCGGTGGTTTTATGTGGCTGCAACTGGCGGTGGTGCGGTGGTGATGCATTTCATTGGTTTAGTATTTAAAAATTCAACGAATGCTCTTTCTTCCCTTTTCGGTCATTTTTAGCTGCGCAATCAGGAATTTATTGGGCAAGGCTGGGCCTTTTTAATTCCTCCTGAGCAATGAGGAAGTGATAAAGGGGTTGATGAGTCGAAGGGGATAGGAAAATGTCGGATTAATTAACTTAGATTATATAAATTCAGAATAATTAAAAAGTATTAGGCTAGGAAGAATTCAAGAAACTTAGAAATAAACAGGAAATATTACTGTTTGAATATTGTACTAGGTGCTTTATATTTGAAGATTTTTTTTATGTAGAGAAATTAATTACAAAGATTATAAAAATATAAATAAAATGTCTTTAGCACTTTCTATCTATTGAATTATTATCTAAACTTCTCAACAAATATCAACAAATAAACTAAATAAATCCGGTAGCTTAATCTACAAAAAGGAATTTCACCCCATTAGATCCCTGCTGTATTTGCTAGGAAACAACAGGAAATACCAGGAACTCTCGATGTTATCTGGCGCCCTAGCTCAAAGTGCTATCGTGCCCCCCAATCAAGTTGAGTGCAATAATCGCATAACCAGGAAATTCACTTTGATGGGTGGGGGGTTGGACAGGGTTTTTATTATGGACTCACCCAATCTATATAGATATTTGAGTGGTAACTATGGCTATAAGTGCTACCAACTCCCTAGAGAGAGCCTAAAGTGGCCAAAAAGAAGCCACACTCGAAACAAAATAAAAGTGACTCTGATCACGTCGTCCGCTCGTCGAACTGCACGCACGTAGAATGCGAACTGCCCGCAATTCCCGTGCGAATTTTCCGAGCCCGGCGATCGGGCGACACGGATGCAAAATTGCAACACACAACGAGTAGTATATCTGTGTGTGTATGTGAGATTGATGCACTTGCACTTGCACTTGCGAATTGCATTTTGATTCGGTTCTGCCAGTGCGGAAATGTGCGAAAACGATATGCAGAAAGTGATTTCTTTTTGGGTTGTGAGAAGATTTTACAGAGTGAAAAAAATGTAAATAAATTCTAGAATAGAAGTCTCGAAGGGAAGCATATACATAAATATTAAAATAAGCTGGAATTGTTGGATTTACTATTTTTAGAGATGAATGTAGATAGGAATACATTTTTATCAATATTATATATTTATCTAAGTGATAGATCGATATTTATTTGGTTATTATATTTATAATACAGTAAAGACACTTGGTTTTAATTTGTATTTTAGGAAATGTCCTTAAACGCTCCTTAAGAATGATTACAATATTTTTATTTTCAATTTTATGAGCCTCAAAATCATATAATTTATTCCCAAATTTCTTCCAAATAACCCCTGATTTTTCTCCGCTGACTTTTTCATTTTAATTGCCTTTAATTTGTTGACAAAGTTCTTAATGAATCGACTCAATATCTTTCTGTGCACCGCCACATCCCTTGTCTGTTATGTGTGTGTAGGCGCCGCGAGCCAAAAATATGCAGACAAGATGAGGAAGACACCCATTCTGATTCCCATTCCCATTCCGCTATACTTTCGATTTTAGAGGGAGGGGCAACCCTTGTCGCAATTACGCCACTAGGAAGTCGAAAGTCTTGTCATGCATTGCGGGTAGTACCGTACGAAAAATCAACAAAAATTCTACTAAAATAAACAATTGCAATGTATCTGTGCAGTTGCATTTGCGAACTGCACGAGCAGATAGCGCGCCAAAAAGCTTTTCGCTATCGCTATTCGCTTTGAAAATGAAAATAAACAGCTGCACACAGACACACACACATATGGCGACTATATACGGTATTAGAAACAAAAAGTAAAAATCGCTTGGCGCTTTGCGTTTCTAATCATCGCACAATTGCATTTGAAGGACACACACAGTCGACGTGCGAGGGAGAGCGCTCGCTAGGCGCGTCAAATTAAAAATAAATAGCATACTCACCAAGACATAATCATGAAAAAAAGTAAAGGAAAATACTAGCATACAGAAAATAAAGAAATTAAAGGCAGAAGCGAGAACAACATTCAACATTCAACTTGAACGCCGACGACCCGAGCGAGTGCACTTTGATAAGCGCGAGCGTTCTGCCACATTGCGCATACGCCCTGCTGGCCGCTAATAATTGTAAGCAGAAAAACTTCCGCGAAGCTCCTCTATGCTCACACGTTCATGCATCGATCTTTATCAAATTGCAAAATGTGGAAAGCGATTCGGTTCAACCCGAAATGGGTCCCACACCCCCCGCAATCACTCGCTCAAGGACAAAGCCAACTGTACTAACCGCATATATACACATCTATATAGAACTATATAGTGTTATATAGTGCTATATATCTGTGCACGTTCAACTGATAACTCTGACACTCTGGCAGAGCGCTGCAGTCATAAATTTGCTCGCCATCTCCCTCTATCTAAGTAGGAAATCAACGCTAAGTAGTTTCAATGAATAAACAAATTTAACGATGTATTTCTTCAAGTGTAATGTAAATATTTATTATAAAACCATATGCAGAGGGACATGGAAGTGCCTTATAAGGGGGTTGCCGCTTCTGATGGGAATTTGAAACCAAGCAAGAATTATTAGTTATAGATTTTGTAATAAAAATGTTATATTATTTTGTTTATAAATTTAGAACTATTTGTTAAAATATTGTATAAAAATAAGGAGTTTGCTCTACTGAGCCAAATCAAATTTATATAGCCCGTTGCATCTGTATAATTAATATTAATTACGCTAATGATTTATTAGCGGGACTGAAAAAATAACACTTTCTTTCAAAACATACTCATAAAAGTAAAGTAATTAAAATCCTGTTTTTAAATTTAGTTTCAAAATATATATCTATATTTAAATCGAATTCAATAACATTATAAAATATATTAAATTGAATTTAATTTATTATTTTTATTTATAAATTATTTATTATTACAAAGACTGTACTAGTATGTAGTTTCTTACAGCAATAAATACTGTTAACTATCGAATACGGAACCTAAAAATTGTATTTTTTCTGTGCGGTTACTATGAGGGGGTATTAGAGGTTATTAGAAGGGTGATAAGCTACCACTGTTCAATAAAGAAAATAAATAAATATAATAAAAAACTTAGGAAAGGGTGTCCCCTGATATCTCTTTCTATTTGCAATAGGTTTGAAATTATTACAAAATCTTGTAAACTATTAATATAAAACTATTACTGCTAAACTCAGCGGAACCAGGAACTGTGACATTTCTTGTGACAACATTCCTTGATCTTTCGCCATGGTTTCAGCTCTCTTATGACATCGAGAATTCGCTACACTTTCGAGGCTATTACAGCGTTTACATGGCGTATACTCGATATATTAGTTAATACCATATTCTCCATTGTTGACGGAGATGATTTGCAGGCATTCACTAGCTAATACCTAATACAGCAACACAACCCGGAAATGTAAAATGTAAACGCAGAAACGGGCAGCAGGCGCGGAAAAAGGGGGAGTTCGCATTTAGTTTTATGTGCATGCAAAACGAAACGAAAAGCGAAAAACGAAACGAAGGGTGGTGAGGTGGGGCAGGCAGCTGATAAAATAAAATTGTTCGCTATTTGCCTCTGTAAATGTGTTTGTGCAGTGTCTGTGTGTAATAATAATTTGTGTGAGCTTTTCAGTGCGGCGAAAGGGAACAAAGGGGGTGCGGCTGGGCGTGCGGCCAGAGCATCATCATCATCATCTCATAACCTTGAGTCACAGCCCGAGAATGTGCATGCGAACTGAATGCGAAAACAACAAAAATTGCCACTAAACTCATCCGCATTGCACAGTGGGTGTGTGTATGGTGTGTGTGATGCAGCCGATTACCTAATCGGAGCTTCGTGAAATTAATATCAGCTTGGGAAGGACACTGACTGAACAGAAGGTATGCCATGGCAGCCACTTTTTATTTTCTATGCTCTCTCTCTCCGATGCTGCTGCCATGCCACCCCCTTTGGGGCGGCTGGAAAAGTATTGTGTTGCGGTTCCGTTGCACTTTAACCTTGAAAATACTGTGTGCATTACTTGGTTTTTTTGCGCATGTGCAAAACGAATGCAAGAGTGAGACGGCCTACTGGCTACCCTAAAAAACAAACCCACACACACACCTCTCCGGTTCCCCATTGTACAGTCAAGTCGTCTCGGATTTCGGCAGTTAATAAACGTAAATTTCAAGTCAATTAAAAATTCACTTCATCGCAGTCAGAGAGTGAGGGAGAAAAAACACACAAAAAACATTCACAATAAAAGCGAAAGTATACTAAGCAAATAAATGATAAATGCAAAACGGGCTTTACTCTTGAATATTTTGCAAAATGTTTCGTGTAGAATAATCAATTAAAATTCCCCAAATGAAAGTATAACATTTAATTTTGAAATTCCCAAGAATTTCGTTCATTCATTTAGCTGTTGTATAAATTATTTGAAATAATATATTTTAATTAAGAGGGTTTTGTATAACAATATTATTATTATTTAGATTAGTTGAACGTATTAGTAAAAACTCTCTTATCAAGATTCTCTAGAATGTTTTTAAATCAGTAAATGGTTGTAAAAAATTATTTAAATTATATATGTACCTGATGTTTTATAACATTGTTTGTTGCTTTTGCTCTAGTGCATTATCTTGTTGTATTTTGTTAATTGTTTTTGCAACTTTTACTGCTGCCTTCGTTAATGATAATAAATCAATAGGCTTCTTTGTTGACGTTTTTCCTCCAAATGTATACTATGTAATCCCACAGTTGTGCCCTTGAGTTGGGCGTGTAAGTCTAATCACTATTTAGCTTTTGACGTAGGTCAAATAACCATAAATTAAAAGCTATTTGTAACCAGAATACCCCCACTTTTCCCAACCCCTTTTGTCACCATCCGTTCTTATCAATGCATTTTACGCTTCGAGTGTTTGTTTTTCTGGCTTTGCTAAGCTTTTGGCCTGCACTTTGCCTTCTTATCAGTTGGCAAAAAAAAATCTTCGCCTTATTGCGCAGTGAAAGTTTTCCATTTGCATGTTGTCGTTGTTATAATAAATGTATTTACATTTTTTGCTGTTTAGTTAGAAATGATTAAACTTTAATATTTAGATTCACTGGAAGAAGGTTATGCATTTGAAGGTCGCTTGAGAAGGTATTTCCTTTTAAAAAACTAACAAAGTTATCTTTAAGTGTTCTTAGAGATAAGGAAATCGGTGTTTAGACAAAGCAAATTTATTTGTTTAGAGATTTTGAAGTATTTATATAAAATAATATGTAAAAATATAAGAAAATCTAAGCCAAAAAAGGTTCATTATAAATTATAAATCCTTAAAACAGATTTTATTATTTATCTTTATAAAAATTCCATTAAAAACCCTAAAATCTTCCCTTAAAAACTTTAAAATTTCGCAATAGCTAGACTTCCTTTTAGCTTCTGTTTGAAGAGCTCTCCCCCTAGATGGCATCATCTAGTGTGCGACAGGGTTAACGAACCCAAAGGTCAAATGCTTTTTACCCAGACTCAGACGCCGCCGACGACGTCGACGCCGGCAGAGGCGATGAGGCAATGCAAATGCAACTGAAAAAATATATATATATTCAACTGCCGCCAAATCATGTTGCTAATGATGATGTCATGGCTACCAGCCACAAAAAAAAAACCATCCAGAAATAGGAAAGAAATCTACAAAATCCTTTGCCTGAAAATCAATAAACCACAATTAAAAAAGAAGAAATGCAGAAAGGTGTCTCCTTCAGGTGGGTTTCCCAGCATGGCAGACGGATCAGGAGCGGTCGACGGCGGCTTAAGTCCTTAATCCTGTGGGCGACACATTACCTTGACGACAGTGCGGAACTCAAACACGACCTACGACAAAGCGATTGAAAATGCGCATAAATTCGACAAAGGAGCAGCCAGCAGGGGGGAGGCGTGGCAAGATTGGTTGCCAGACCATGACAACAACAACAAAAAAGTCAAAGTAAAAAATACACACACTCGAATACATTTGTGAGAGCAACAAGAACAACACCAACAACAACCACAGTGGCAACAAAAATAAGGGCCAGACAACAGAAAAGGCGAACGACCCTTTTCAGGCATTTTCAGACGCCAGACGACGCCATCAATGTGGCTACACTGCAAAGAAATCAGTGGGAAAATCCTTAAGAGTTCTTCAAAGAAGAAGCATTATTTTGTGGCCACTTCGGGAGTTATTAAATAACAAAATGTAAGTATTTTAAATATTTTAAATACATTTGTATCTCTTATTTAAAGAATATTTTTACTCTAGTCTCCGTTATCTGAATAGAATTTGTAATTTCTTTCCAAACTTTTAGCTTTTGATTTAAAATTGTGAATCAAATAAATAATAAATATAATAAATAAATAAAAATAATAAAGTTCAAATATATAATTTAAATTCAAAGCTCTTCATTTCTAAGCTCAATATATAAATTTTCTTTAAGCAACATTTAATACCAACTTTTGCCTAGTGCATTTCGTATATGTTGGGGCAGGGCCCTGGCTTCCAGCTCAGTCGACTTCGGCTCATTATCCTTTTCGCTTTCCATACATAAATCGCTGGCGCTGCGGCTGGCGTTCAATGAACTCCGCCGGGCACGTACGGTCGTCGTACCCGGGCGAACGGATACACACCCGATACGGAAAGCGAAACACACACAGGACAACGACAGGAGGCAGTGCAGCAGCAGCAGCGCCGGCGGAGACTGCAGCAGCGACTGAAGGAGCAGCAGCGATAGTAGCAGCAGCAGCAGCATGACGCCGGCAGCAGACAAACGCGAAGGTCCTGCCCAACTTGGACTGGATTGGGTTGGGTCTTCTTCCGTGGACTTGACAGTGTGCAGCATGGAAAAGTCCGCCGACTGCGACGCGACAGAGGCCAAGGACCCGAAAGTGCAGACTGCCGACTGCGAAGGACCTGCTGCTCCTCCTCATCCTTCTCACAAACTGCAGTTGAGCCGAGCTTGTGCGCCGACGTCATCGTCTGCCCAGGCAGGCGCAGCAAAGTTTCACTTTTAATTTTTTGCAGCCATTCAGCAAAAGCTACCAAGGCCATGCGAGCGAAAGAGACAACGGCTGGTGTTTGTGTCTGGGGCCAGGATATATACTACATATATACGAGTTGTACGGACTGGGTTGGGTTCTCCGGGGTGGAGTGCATTACTGAACCGAGAGAGAGCGAGCCGTGTGTAGAGAAGGTTGTTGAACTGCGTCGGCAGAACTTTCCTTTGGCGAGAAAGAAGGAGTTTGGGGGCGGCGATTGGCAATCGGAATTCGCCAGTGCGCTAGGACATGGTCAGCGCAAAAGCAAAAGTATATTTTATGCAAAAAGCCAAACCATAATAATTTACCATTAATAAGGTTTTTAGATAGAGTGGGTTATCCCTCCTCTTATATCATTTCTCAAGGGAAAAAAACATCGAACACTTATATATAACCTCTTGAAATGTTTTTCTATTAACTAAGCATATCCTTTTAGCTAGTCCTACCTTTTTTATCGTTTTATGCACTATTTCAAAGTGCTGCTTTTCCCACTCAGTCTCTGTGATTTCGTCAGTCTTATTTCAGGTGTTGGCCTTCGTTTGGTTGCATTTTAATCGCGACTTGAAGAAACTGATGTTGGCAAAGGTGTCGCGAAAATAGATGCGATCAAAAGATAATGGTCTGCGCTGATCGGCGTGTGAACACATTGCACCAGTTGGTGGTATCCTGGGCTCCTTATATAGATACATTGACTTAGACAGAGCTTAACACTTAACTAAACGAACGCACTTAAGCACACTAATTTTCAATCTGAACACATTTGTGGTTTAGCCAAATATATACACGAGTATATATATATTCACGGTCCTGCTATTGCTGTTTTTCCCTCAGCCATTCGGTTTGGTCCACGGAACGCGGCTGTGCCATGAGACATGACCTGCCCAACGCGCTAACATCCCGAGTCAGGACTGAAATAGCGAGCGGAATATGGCCAGCTCCCTTCGATTTCAGCCAAAATGCAAAGTCGTCGTCGTCGTTGTCGTCGCAGTTGCAGTCGCCGTCGCGGTTGCCGTCGCGGTTGCCGGCGCGGCAGCATTGAGTTCAGACAGTAAACAAGGGGGCTTTCCTGAAGGGGGGATTCCCATTGCTATTGGCACTTGCACTTGGCATGAACTGAACTCGCCCAGTGAGCAAAACAATAACAACAAGCAGGAGCGCCGGCAGAGACGCAGCAGAGCTGCAAGGGCGGCTTCAGGTTCGGCCTGGAGTTCGGGTTCTGGTCTCGGGCTCTCGGCTCCCATGAGTGCACAAGGGGTGGATCTCTTTGTGGCTATGTCTGGGCCGAAAAAAAAACAGCCACAGCCAAAGTTTATTTTGAAACACAAAACATGTTGGGTTAGGTCAGGTCTGGGATTTGGGAACTCGACATAGAAGTGACTTGTACAGGGTAGATTTGTAAATAGAAGGTCCTTTAGATATATTTGTTTAATAAACTTGTAAATGAGTAAAAGAAGCTGAGAGTTGGTAATGAAATTATAAATAAACATAGACCAACAAGATAAAGTATAATTTAATTCAAATTTGTATTATTATTTTGGATTTTAAAATTGAATGTCAAGGAAAGCAAATTTTGATTTAGAGATAAGGTAAGCAAACTATTTTAAATATTCAAACATATGAATTTATGATTTATGATTTCAAAAGGCTCTTAAATTAACGGCTAAAGTATAATTTATTTTCCCAACTAAATTCTTATATTTTCCAGTGCATTGCAGACTTTGGCAAAAGCTCTCACTGCACTCTGCTCTATGAACTCTCTCCCTTATTCGTATTTCTCGCTCTCCCTTAAACGCATGCCCTGTTTACAAGGGTTGCTAATACTCACTGTCATTGCATTCGATTGCAAATTGACCGTTGACAATGAACTAGAGCAAAAGGCGGAAGTATCGCTGCCAGGGACACTATCATTATGCAAAACTATTCGCTGGAGACGAACTCTAGAAGGTATATTCTCTTCTGAACTTAACCGCCAGCGAGGTAACCATAAAGTACGCCAAGCACGTTTCTTAATGGCCAGCAAAAGACATAAAACTGTAAAGCCAAAAAAGTAATAGGTGGAGTACATGGCCGGTGAATGTACCGTTAGGTTAATAAAGAGCCATTTTGTCATAGTCAAATTACGATGGGTTGGCTGGTTGGTTGGCTGTTAAATAGCCGGATTACGTATTCAAGGCGCGTAAATGAGCATAATTTGATTTCCAGAAGTTTTTTGTATTTCGTTTTTATTTTTTTCGAGTTAAACAATAAAAAGAAGCATTCTAATACACATGCAGGTATTGGGCAACTCCAACGCCCCCTTTTTCCAGCATATGCTTTTATCTGACCATCAATGATTGGGCGGTTATTCTAACAATGCACTGACAAATAAAGCTTATCTGATTAGGTATTTGTTTAATATATTTTTTATTTTTTATCTATTTATTTTAAGGTTTCAGCTTTAATTTCCCAAGAAATATTACGTATACGCCTGGTTGTATTTGGGAGCTTTTTAATTAATTTCGATTGACAAATATTTTTAATAAAAGTAGCTACTCTAAACTATAAGTTAATGTATTTATCAAATTTAATATTATAAAAACTTTTCAGCACAAAAAAAATTAAGTAATATTTACATTTATTTAACTAAATTCAGCTGTAAAAGTTCTTTGACCGACAGAAGCTTCCATAAGAATTGACCTAATATTTTCTTGCAGTGCTCAATGTCACAGTCAATGCACAGAAAACAATAACAATAACGCCGCCGCCAAACAACACCACCAACAATGCAGGCTGAGGCAGGCATTTACAGCTAAACGCGATAGTGTCAAAGCAGCAACAACAATAGCGACAAGAGCAACAAGAGCAACAAAGGCAACAACATTGACACAGAACCTGTCGCCGCTGCAAAGTTCAACGTCAAGGGAGCCGAGCTTTTTACCTGAGCGACTTCGGCAGTGGCTTCGTCAGCGGCTTCGGCTTCGGCTTGGAACTCGGCGCATGCGCACATGCTCTCCCTCGCTCTCTCCTGCACTCTCTGCCTCGTGTGTGTGTGTGTGCTTTGGTTATAACGCGCTTGAGTAGGTCGGTCATTGAACTTGTTTTCTTTTCATCTGCTGGTGCTGTTGCTGCTGCTTCTTTCATTTCATTCTTTTGCTTGGCCACACTTTCTTCCTGGTTCCCTCTTTATCTCTCTTTCTCTCTCTCGCTAGCGGTCTCTTTTACCTGCCTGCCTGACAACACCTGTGCGTTGGCGTTCTCTTTAATGGCTCTCTTTGGCTGGGAGGCTGCCGCGGATGACTTGGCATCTCTTCCTGATGCCTCTGCCTCCTCTAGGCCCAAGGTAGCAACAATTCTAATTGCAAGGGGGGTAGATATCGTAAAGAACAAGGGGATACAGGGGGGAAGATGCAGCTCTGGCAGAAAGCAAAAGGCAAAAGAAGACGCCGGCCAAGGTAAGAAGACCACGAGCGAGTCAATAACCCTGGCTGCAACAGAAAAAAAAACCTGGCCAAGAGTAAGAGTGATTTGATTCCCTTTTCATCAGGCCTTAGAAGTGGAAGTGGCAGAAGAAGAACCCACAGGTGCACTCTAAGAAAATCCTTGTAAAAAATTAACTAAGGAATATTGGAATTTGATGATTTTCATATCTATAAAATATTTTGCAGTCTTCGTATTATAGATACTTAAAGGACAAAATTAGGATCTTGTAGGTATTTTCTATAATATCAACAATAAGCATTGGATCATTCTGAAAATTCATATTCCTAAGCTAATTTAGATCTTAATGTCTACAAAATATTATAGTTAAAAACAAATATGAATTTATTCTTTTGAAGATGGTAGAATTTTTACGAAAATCAGTGTACAGAATTAAACCCTTTAAAAGGCATTATTTCAAATCTTGTATTCCATAAATTCTCATATAAAATTTTTAAATTAATATATCTTCTAAAAAATTAATTATCAATTTACTATTTTACAAGTGCAGCGGCTAAAGAACTCGCTGAGAGCAAGAACCTTTGGCTTGCTTCAGTTAAGCACGCCATGTGCCCATGAGCATTTGCCAGTTGAACGCCCTTTTCACGGCAAATGATTCCCGATGCGCGATGCCTGTACCGTGGGGATCGGGGATCACCAGGAGGAGGCGGCGGAATCACTGGCGGAGATAGAGGAGCTGCTGCTGCTGCTGGCTCGGGTTTGCAACCTGCCCCAAACCGAAACGCAAGCCCAAGGATGAGGCTGACGTGAACTGGTTTCCCCTTCTGGTCATTGGCTTCTTTTGCTGCTGCTGCTGCTGCCTCTTGTGCTATGTTGATTCTTCTGCTGCCTCTGCTAGCTGAAGCGGCAGATTCACTTTTCGAGGGGTGGGGGGATTCTCTAATTCTTGGCCTAGGTCCTTGGCCTCGCCGCTATCTGGCTCTGTCCCTCTCCCTTCTCGGGAGGCTTGAAATGAAAACGAAAACCGAACGAAGGCAAGTTTGTTGCCTAAGTCATTTGTTTTGTGAGGGCTTCGAATGGCCCGGGGAAGAGGAAGTCAATGAACTCTCGGCATGCGTGCCAAAAAAAAAAGAAAAGAAAAGAAGAAGAACAACAACAAATACTACAAAGAATACCCCGTAGAAGAATCAGAAGAATTGCTTTCATACAGCAGCGACTTAGATGGGGCTCATTTAAATTGCAAAATCAGCAGCAAGCTGCTATAACTCATTTCGTATGCCATTTGGAATCGAGTCAGCACAGATTGACGGCTCCGTGGGAGCAGCAGGTGGTGGCTATAGCGCTGGGATATGGAGAATCTATATCGCAATCGGAATCGAACAGCTGCAGTGCAGCTAATGACCTTGATATTGAAATGATCTTCGTGTGATTATCTCGCATCGCATTACAGATTCGCAATGAGTTTTGATTTCATTTGGCTTTCAGCTCCCTGTTCATTCATCTCGCCTCGTTTCGTTTCGATTTCGTTTCGTTTTCAATTTATTTGTTTATACAATATTTTATTGCTTCTCAGCCGAGTTGTTGTCGTTGTTTTTGCTGGGCTTTATCGCCGCTGTTGGAGCGTGTTAGCGTGCGATCAGTTGTCGAGTCATTTAAAGTCAAAGTCAAGGTTTTTCTGCCTTACGTCGCCAATTATGTGTCTCCATCCCGCTCTCACTGCCGCCCAATTCCGCCCCAATCCATAGTGCGCTCTCCGTCCCACTGCCGGCATCGTCTCGTGTGTTTACCCCCATTTTGTTGTTTGTGCGATTTGTTTAAGCCCAAACTGGTTTTTGTCTAATTATTTTCTGCTGTGAGTGTTACTTTGTTGTTTTTGCCAATGTGATTATTAAAAAAAAAATATATATATATATATACAGGAGAGAGGTATATATGTATGATTTTTCTAATGAAATCCCAGCAGCTCCCATCATCGTTCTGCCATCTCCCATTTTTGCGGCCAAGAAATTTTAGCTGCTTATGCCATTTTTCTAGCCTGCCTGTAATTAATCATTATACTCCGTTTTTTATTCTCGTTCCTTTTTTTTTTGGGCTTTTTCAAACCGAAACGTGTTTTTCTGCCGCTTGTTATATAACCTTTCTATCGGAAATTTTCGATTAGCATAAACTGTGTGTGAAAGTCTTCGGCGGCCGCACTGAAGAATAATAAGATGCTGTGTAACATCATCATGGTTAAAATTAAACGCATGTCATAAATTATGGTGGATGTTCTGGGTGCGAGATTTGGCGGAGAAAAAGTTGAAAATCAGGAATCCAAGCAATTAAGATGTCAATAAAAAAAAGTTTTAATAAAGAAAAATTATCTAAGAATAAATTAAAGGAGAATTTCTGCCAATAGAAAATAGAAATTAGCTAAGAATTAAATTTCAAAAGAAATGATTTAATGGGAAATGACAATGACAAAGATTTATGATGCTAAAAAACTGGAAATTCTACCCAAAGTATTTCCAGAAAACCAGAAACTCCCAGCAAAAGAAAGCTTTCTTTACAGAACTTTCGGGAAATGCCTCATGTTGCTATAGTCTTTCTGTTAAGTTTTATACTAAATAAACCCCACAAAAACATACGAGTGCCTGCTAGTCAGCTATATAATTAAGTATATATTTAAACAAGACCCCAAACAAATTGTAAAATAAATCATAATAAGTAGGGAAGTGTACTCACCATGTTCAGTGCTTAAATGCATATCCGTTCCGCGTTTGCTGACGAGCTGAGGTTGGCTGCTAATGTGGCGGCTACATTTAAATCCATTACGCAATAAATCCAATTCGAGGAGCACTTTGTTTTGTTTTGATATATTCCTTGCAGATATATATATATTTATTTTTCGAATATAGTTAGCATACTATATTGTTTCACAAATGCACTGGTTTTTCTAAGGGGGCGGGTTAAAAATTGAACTAATTTGCGGGAATATTAGAGGGGATTTCGATGTCACTTGTTCACAAAAACACTTGAAGGGGAATATGTTTAGATTTTGTTTCAGAACGTTTCAGAACCCCGGGATTACATGGGTATATAGTAGTCTGATCTGTTGGATTTCGGTTCTGATTCTGGCTCGGTTTTTGGTGGTCTGTGTCTCTTACGAAATCATGTCTCGATCGTTTTGTTGCTTACGAGAAACTGAAACTGCGGATGAGTCGCTTCAGAGTGTCGCCGCCGTCGTTAGAGGCTTCTGAAGGCAGCGCTGCCGCCGTCGACGTCGGCCGAGCAGACAGATAGACTTTTCAGCATTTCATTACACGGCCGCACGCACACACTCGCCGCTGCTTTCTTTCTCTTCGCACACACAGATACGCGGAAGAGAGAGCAGCTCAGGTGTTCTTGATCGCGGATCGTGCTCTCCCTGGCTCTCCGGCTATCTCCCTCCCGCTCTCACTCGGGCCTGCATGGCGGGCCAGAACTTTCATTCAAGGTGAGCGCGCAGGTATCTCTTCGGCAGCACACACACACACACACTCTCACCTGCCCTTGGACGGCCGGAACACACTCTCTTTGCGAATAGTTCTAAACGCCTCTAACACACTGCCGCAAATTGAGCATGCGAGCGTAAAATTACAACACCAACTAGAGTTGTTGTTTTTGGTCCGTCTCTTCTAACAAGTTTAGAATCCGCAAGCCAAGCGCAACAACCACTTGTTCTCGATTCTCTTAACCCGTTCCGATCCCTCTTGATCGCTACGTCTCTCTCTGTTGGCCAGAAGTTTGCAAGGCATGTAATTGGTTTGCTCATGATTTGTTTCTGTTTCAGTTAGCTTCTTGTGAGTGTGAGATTTTGTTTTTTTGGTATATCAAATTTCATGTTCGCATAATTGCATCCCAAAACAATTGGCAACAAACAAATCGACAAAAAAAAAGGGGAAGTGAGAGCTTTTCGCTTTACTTTACAAGGTTATTAATCACTGCGACGGATTACTTAACATTTATATATTAATGTATGTCACCGTTTTAAAGGATTATTTATTATATTAGGATTTATACAAGTATTCCGCGACAGGTTAACATTTATGGTTCTTATAAATCATATTAAATATATTTAAAAAATTATTTAAATATCTTACACATTTTTAAGATGAGTTTAAAATAAGTTCCTTGTAATTTAATTCTTTTAAATTTCAATCTAATAAATATAATATATTTATAAATAAACGTATGTAATAAAAATAAAATTACCTCATTGTATTATGAATATAACACTATTAAAACTTTTGTAAATAATGTATTTATAGAATTTTACAAAATTATAATTACTCTTAATTATTAAGTTGAATAAAATTTTTTTAATATTCTTATTATATATCTAGCTATATTTTAATATCCGTATTACTATATTTATTCGCATAGATTTACATTTATTTCCTTTCAATTAGTATTCACCACTATTTATTGTTTAATTAAAACGTAATTATATTTGCAACAAGTGGTTATAATAAGTAAAACTTAAGACTGAAAAGCTTCTCAAAAACATTAGATGCCTTTGCATAAGCGCTAGTCATTGCATGACTCCATAGCTAACTTCGAACCATTAATGATCTAATCGAAGTCAATAAAACGGAGCTATAAATACTGTGTAAAGCACTTACCCAGTGATCACATTTTGGCCAGATACGATGAACTTCCTCTCCAGCACTTTTTTTGTTTTTTAATTCAGTCGTAAAAATAGGCGTTGCTCCTAAGGAAATACGATCAGGTAAATAATCAGTTACCAAGAGAACATTCACATGGAGCGGCGGCTATAATAAGTGCCAAATCATTATGGCATTATAGTAGCCCAAGACAAAAGGCTTTAACGAAAACTAATTGAAAAACGAGCATTTACATAACTTAAGTGTAATTAACAAACTGAGGGAGCAGCCGCGGGGAGTAATCAATATTTTAAGCCGGGGCCAAGACCAACCTTGAACTTTACGCTTGATGGCTGATGGTTTATGGAGAGACAAAAGCCAGAGGATTGTGCGAATCAAAAGGCAATCCGCATATCCGTTTGTGGCCGGGAAAAAGGCCTAAGCCCGGCACTCATTAGTTTTTTTGGCCACACTCGGCTGCCGCTGCCATCATTCTCTATAAATAACAATTGAAGCATTCAAAGTTTACCCACAACACAAAAGCGAAAGACACTGTGCCCCAACTGGGATTAGAACTTTTTTGTTTCGGCCATTAGAACTTTTTTGGCTGAAAGCAAAATCCCAGCGCTACGGGGTCAATAAATTCTTAAACACAGCACGAGCATGAACATAATTTTAATAGTTAATACATCATCACGCAGGGAAGGTAAGAAAGGTAGAAAAAAAAACCAAAAGTGTTTTATGAAAAAAAGCTTAAATGGTCAATAAATCATCTTCAACAGCGCTGGAAAGATATTATATTTGAATATAAAAGAATAAATACACGTGTCGTAAGCATTTACAATCAGCTTTTAATGTGGAATCATCAAGGTAATTATAAGAAGCTAAAGGTAGTTATATTGGAATACATCAGTGTAATGAGTGTTTTTGTTTATTTATAAGAATTTTTTATGCTTATTTATGAGCCCTTTAAGTGGAAAAGTACTCATCAAGTTAAGGTTTAAACCATGTAATATAAGTGATATTTATAAAAACAATGATTACAATAGATAATAATTTATAAGTTTAATAATTAATACAAGTTCGCTTTGAATTAATAAATTATCCGTATAATGAAAGGGAACTTTCCGGTTTCTTAATTTTTAAATAATATTTGGAATCTGATCTTGCATCATTAATTCCAGATACTATCCCAGAAAGGAAAGAACTTTCAACTAATGGGAATAAACAAAAGTGTTTTTTCGGGAATTTAGCATAAAACTATTGCGTCGCAGGGAATGGAATCTGGATCCGCAACAAATTCCACCTATCCCATGCCATAATTGAAAGTAAAGAAAAAAAGGGTAAGCATCTCTTTTAAATAAATATGAACTCGTGGTGGGGCTAAAAGCAAAAGCCTCTGGCAACAACAAGTGCGTTTTAGGCGCGACCAAAAACGTATATTTCGGCTGTATTATTTAACACCCAAAACACACTCTCGTACGAATATACATATGTATATAGATGGGTATACCTGTAGTTAATGGGAGAGAGATACGGGCATGGCATGCGTAGGCCCAAAAGCCGGCATCTACAGCTGGCCGGGCCCGGCTTCTTGGCCAACTCATCATCGGCCGGCCAGCCAGCCGCCTTTTGCCCGCTTTTGATGGCTCTTTTCTCTCTCCCTCTCTCTTTCGGGTTTTTTTTGGGCGCAACAATCATTTCTTTTCTTTACATTTCATTTCGTTTTTTCGGTTAGCCAAGTTTATTTCAAGCTCACGCACACACGCAGGCCAGGTTCAATGACTTCTTACCAAAAACGAAAGAACCCCGAAAAAGGAACAACAATTTTTGGTATATCTTTCGGTTTCTGTTTTTTTGGGTTTCTGTTGTTGTTGTTTTTATTGTTTTCTGAGAGGTTTTTGGTTCTTCTTCGTGGCCGCTTTGTGTTCTTGTTGTTTTCGTTGTTTATACATTTCGTTTTCATTGCTGGAGTTCATTGGCCAACGGCTCAGGCCAGCACCATCAGAGCCAAAGAAGCTGCTGGCTTTTTTGGCCGTCGTTTAATAATAAATAAATGATGGTTGAAATGAAAAGGCACACACAGGAAAGTCCCCACTGGAATATATGTACACTTACATATGTACATACATATATTCTTATTTATTCCATTGGATTTTGTTTTTGTTTTTGGCAAGAAAAAGAAATTATTCCCTTTGCCTTTCATCCCGAATTCTTATTTTGCATATTTCGTTCGTTCCGAGTTTGTCGCCTGAGTCTTTTGTTTTTTCTTTTTTCGGGCGCTGTGATTGATTACCGGGATTAAGCCATAATATTTCGTGAATTATTTTGCATGACACAACAACAAACCCTAGTTAATTTATTTTATTTGATTTGCCACGCAATGGCGGTTCAAAAAAAAGAGGAAAAAGCGGAAAGAAAGAATTTTGAGGTAGTTAAGAATAATTGGTTCTTAAGCAGCGGTTGCGCAACACTTTTAAGATTTGCATTTTAAGAAGCTTGTTTTATTGTTGGAAATTAATTCTGACTAATTTTTGGCAATTATGTTTTAATTAATGAGAAAATAATGAAGGTCATTGATAAATTCTGGGGTTAATCATAAAGGCTAAGAATAAAAACCTATAAAAATACAGCTTTAAAATCCTTTCTTCAACCCCATTAATGCTTTAGTGACAAGGATCGGCCTTTCTATATTTCAATTAAAGCTTAATCATTGTAGAAATCCTACAATCGCCAGGACTCAAGCCAACAGCAATCAATCTTAACCCAAATCTTTTGAAGCCCCCTGATTGTTTGTTTATTCGGCATTTGTTCGGTTTGTTTGCTGCGTGGTCACTCAACAAATTAAGGAGTTCGCCAAAGTTTGCCACTTGTTGTCAGCTGCTCCCAACAACAATCTCGGCAGATCTGGCCATCAATTACGGCTTACAGCTCTCTGCTGGCAAATAAAAAATAGTTTTCGGCCTCCCCAGTGGGTAAGTAGTTCAACAGTTGCCGCTGCTGCCGTTGATTATGTTGCAGCTGCTGCTGCTGATGTTGCTGATTTTGTTGCCCAAGTCGCTCTGTGAGAACTTGACTCTGGGCCCACGCCAATAGAACAGCAGAACGAGCTGGCTTCAGCTCGCCTATTTAACTGTTTGTCAGAGTCTGCAGAAAGCACTGAGAGAAATAAAGAAATTAAAGTGGAAATTGATAGCAAAAATATTTTTAATACTTTAACAAATTATTGATATTTATTTAAACGATAATTACATGGCTTATCATGGCTTATAGAATGATAACAAGTGCAAGGCTTGGTTAAATATTATATAAAATATATAATATTAGTTTTTACCTTTAAAAAATATATATGAAGAAGTTTAACTAAATGTAAAAGTTTAATAAGCTAGGGTACGGGCCAACATTTTAAAATGTAACATTAAATTTATTAATAACACAATTTTGTTTACTCTTAAAGGCCTTATTATTAATGTCTTGGCCCAATTAAAATATTAATTAAAGCCTTGGCCTTGTTGGTTTACATTTTTTTGTGCAGTGTAAGGGGGCGCGAAAGGTGTTAAACACACGCGCGAATTTTGCGGTAAAAGCTCTCGCCGTACACACTGCTAGAAAAAGAAATGGAGTTGGAAATGGAGATGGAGAGACGGCGACTCATTGATAGCCACTTGGCTGAGTCTTAGCCGCACTCTCCTCCAGTCTTCTGTCTGCAGCCTCCCGTCTTCAGGCTCCAGTCTCCAATCTTCAGTCTTCAGTCTCAAGTCTCCGGTGTTATCTATGTGCCAAACCTGATTTACTTCATGATTATGTTTGAAAAATTAGGTTAGGAGCAATGAACTTGCCATTCGTCAGAAGCTGGAATGGCAACAGAAATAGCAAACGGCGGGGACTGAAGAATTGAGAATCGAGAACCGAGAATTCTGAATGTAGAATCGAGCAGGAGACCCGGGACGGCGGAAGGTACATAGTCACAAAGTGAATGCTTTTCTCTGTTTGCCTGTCAGTCTGCGCTCGCCTGTCCGTCTGTTTGTCTTAGTAATAGACACCTGTACAGGTCAAATTGGTCGGCTGTCTGAGAGCCATTCCGGTGGACTTTGATTGGTCCGCCGGTCGACGTTAGGTGAATGCCATTCTGCCAGGATGGAAAGGCTAGAGCGGCTCCAGGAGAACTGGAGGTACAAACTGCTATTTGCTATTTGAACTTAGCCGAAGCTGTCTCTTCACACACAGGCACTTTTGAAGTTAAACTGTTCGAGTGGCGGAAAATGTGATCTAAAAAGGTTCTTAATAACACCATTAACTATAATTAATATCAAATTGCTTATTATAAATTTTTAGATGTCAACTAAATTGTGATGTTAAGCTAATTCGTGTTACAAAAAAAAATTATAGGTTATACAAATTCATTTAAAAATAGTATTTGTTATCACTAGATATTATTTATTTATAAAATATTATATATATAGTAATTCATTTAAGATTGAGCTCACCCTTAAAATAAATATAAATTTGTATAACTATAAAATATAAGTTAAATGCAATTTTCGTGAAAAATAAGTATCCAAGGCTTATATTTCCCCTAAAAACTCAAAAAAATCAATAGAATAAATCTATTAATTCCAATTCTCCAATCCACCAAACCTCCAACTCGCTAAAGGAATTCACTCTTTTTCCGCAACGAAATGAAAAATGTGTGCTAAGCCAATGACCGACAGAAGCAGCAGCAGCAGCAACAACAACTAAGCCAACAGAGGCAGCAACAGCATAAGCAACAGGAACAGCAACAACAGTGCAAACATGGCGCACACACAATGGCAAAGCTAACTGTTAACACGAATACGTGTGTACGGCAAATTCGCAAATCGCGCAGCGGTGAAAGAGAAGAAGAGTGGAGAGACAGCGGCAAGAATCGTGAATCGGCCATCTTACCCGCCCCGTCTTCCTCCCACTTGCAGTCACTTCAAGTGTTTGTGTCAATCCCCATGCAGCCTACGCCATCAGAACGTCGCTGCCTCGGTCGGCGTTGCTGCCGCCACTTTATGCTTATGATTACTCTAACATTACAGCAACAACAACACCAACAACACCAACACTCCAGGCAAGCTCAAAGATGCCAGCAAAAAAAAACTAAGCCAACTCGCAATGTTCTACATTTTACTTAATACCAATTAAATGCGATTTTTCACAACAACGGTAAGTGTCGAGAAAAGTGCGAAAAGTTAAGGAAAACGTTGAAAAAAGAGTGTTACTAGAAATTAAATTTTAAAAAATATATATAAAAAAAAATTTTAATTAAAAAATATTTATTCATTTAACTGTAAAATATTAAAAAATGTACAGGTATACACAGCTTACAAATATTACAAATAAGAAAAACATAAGATTTATAAACATACATCATATATATTTAAAAAACTAAATATTTCTTAATATCTTGAACATTTTATCTTTTAAACAAAATAAACAAGAAAGGAAACTAACCTTGGAAAGCCGAAATATGTATACCCTTGATGTTTGCCATAGGATCATGACTTTAAATCAAAAATTGATCATAACTAAGTCAAAAAAACATCAAATTAAATTTGGAAAGCATTTGTTTGCTAGTTTTTAATATGATAACAAATACACTATACTAAATTGTTATTTTAAAGAAATTTTAAATATTAAAGGCATCATTTTTCCACAATAACATACTTTCTTTAATACTAAACACTACTCCAATTTTATTTTAAACTAAACACAAACTCTTATAATTATGAAAATATTTCCCTTATCACTTTTAGTCCTCAGGAAAATACGTATGTATCTAAGGATTATGCATATCCTGCTTAAAAGATCACCCATCCTTTTAAGTGTCCAACCTGACAATTCCAAATTATTCATTCATATCCCGTTGACTTGACATCCTCATCTGTTTACCAATCGCATTGTTATGGTCCATTGTTGTAGGGTATAATTTGCTCTGCTTTGTCTGACCATTGTGTGTCTCTGTGTATCTCTATCTCTGCGGAGTTGTTTACTGACCAACTCGGGTCTGCTGCCGCCGATGGCATCGAAAAAGTTTATAAATTGTAACAATGAACTCTTAAGCTGTTGTCGCTCTTGTTTTCGGTTGTTTTTTTTCTGGACTAATGCTGATTGATTGTCGAGCACATGCGAAATCAGATATACAACGAGATCAGGAGTTTGCACTTAAAACAAAGAAAATGAAAGAACACTTGATCTTATTTCATAACGAAATAAAAATTAAATAGATATTTAATATAATAATATATAAATTATAAATATATATATTTCCTATCCTGACAAGCCACTTGCATAATTACATACAGTTAGATCACAGCTTAAGCACGGCTGTATCCTGTAAGAGGAGCGCTCCCACGATCGGTACAGGATTCCCGGTGCTGGATCGTAATTGCCACAGCGGTAACTGTAAACACGCAACAAAAGGATTTCCAACCACCGGCAACAGCAGTGGCATCCTTAGGATCACACCTGACGAAATCAAAAGCGTTCACAGTTATAGGGACGAGATCCCGATCCCCCGATGATAATCAACGAATCAGTCCCAGCATCTGTCGAGATTTTCCATTTCGATGTGTTTTCCTTTGCCTTTTCCTTTTTTTTCTTGGGGGTTGAGAACAATGATCGAATGGGAAAAATTCCCATTCCGCGCGAAAATTCTCGAGTTTTTTATGGGTTTTTTGTCTGTCTTCGTTTTTTTAGGGTTCCTCCTTTCCTTGCATGTGTACCCAATAATTATGTAATTTTAGATCCTGGATAATAGGGAAAATAGCAGGAGAAGTGTCGGTGCTATCCTGGTTGATGTGTGTGCTCATTTCATTGAGAGATCACTTCGATGGCCATTTGAACGGAAACTATGACCTGGAAAAGCGCAGGACGTGTGGAAAAAGGATGTGGTGACCCAGTTAATTGGAAAACGGAACTAGTGATCTACTTTATATCCTTACAAATTTTCTTTAGCTTTCTTGGATTTCCGCTGCTCATTAGATAATATTGAAGGAACGTAAAAAGGATGTCCTGACCCAGTTAGTTTGGAAACGGAACTGCTGATCCACTTCTCTTCCTTACAAAATTCCCTTTAGCTTTATTCGATTTCCTTTAACCATTTTCCTTTGCTGGAAAAATTTGTGTGTTTATGGTCCTGTCAGAATTTCCAAAACAAAAAAAAACAACATTTTTTATGCATGCCTCATAAATATGATGGATGACTTAAGGGACAATTTCCACGGATTTGCACCGTTGGCCGCAAAATGATGCAACATCTCGTCACGCCATCTCAGGTAACCAGAGCTGGAAATGGACCTGACCAGTCCCAAGTCCCTGACCCATTGTTCCAAAAGGAGCGAGACAGACACGCGTTAAAAAAACAATGCATAAAGAACACAGTTCAAGGACTTTGACTGTCCATAACTTTCTCCCTCTCAGTTCTTAGTTTTTTTTCAAGAAGGTTGCGGTCATTATTTTCGCTGAACTCAGGTAGAGACCAGCTCAAAATATTAGCAAAAGTGCCAGGATAAAGATCTCAAATTTACCGAAAATATTCGCTTGTAATCTGGCAAAAATAAACAAGATTATATTGGCTAATTGTGTGCGTGCATCTCTGGCATCGTAAATATTTCATCAGGCATTTTGAAAATTATGAATAACCCAGAGTCCAGGGCTGCTGATTCATCCTTTAAAAGAGCATTTAATAAGTTGTCAAAAGACAGCTCCCACTCCCTGTGTTTTTTCATAACCAAGTTCCGCATGCGCAATGATCCGAGTGTTTCGAAAACGATTCCAAATCGAAGTGAAGCACAAAAGAAAGCAACACCGGGAGCTGTTGAGTTGAGTTCTGGCACACACACACACACAACACCCTCATTTGACACACCTTCTCAAGCTGAAGCTCAAGCTCAAGCAAACGATCGCAGGTGGGCGAGAGAGGTGTTCTGTGGGCTTTGTTCAAAGCAAAAGCAAACTCTGTTTGCCCAACTCATTCGACATAATTTAACGAATGCGAAAATACACAATTTGTAGCCTCATTGCCGCCTTTTTTGTTGCTGACGATCGTCGTTTGTTGATCGCTTGTCGTGTTTTGCTTTCCTTCTTCCCGAAATTCTTTTGGTTATATACGTACATATGTATATGTATTTTTTTCTGTGTACATTTTTACCCCTCATAATAGACGTTTCAATCAAAATGTGGAGGCTAGGTCTTAGTATTTGTAGATTTTATTATTTGAGTTTGTTTCAGGAACCTTTATGGAGCCTCCGTTTTTATATTCTTAGCTTTAAAATTATTACTTTGAAATTTTCTTAGCAAAGAACTCTTTTAATTTATTTTGACATTTCTAAGAATGTCATAAAAATATTACTAATATTTTAGTTATGGGCTTTTACCATTATTAACCATGTGTGGAGTTTAAATCACTATTTTTTCCTTTAAATTTAACCATTAATTCTATTTAAAATTGTATAAAAATATATAAATATTCCTACATATTTTTAGATATTTATAAATACATGAATGGTAAATTGTTAATATTTTATTATTATAAAAAAGAGAATACAATTTTGTTTCTACTTTCATCATCATCTTTTGTTCTTTACCAACATTATTTCTTTTTTCTTTCATTCAATTTCAGATTTAATCAAACCCCATTCGATCCTTTTCTTTATTCCATTTATCCTTTTCCCATATTTTCCTTTTTAATTCCTCCTTCCCAAATATCCGAACCGGCTTCCTTAAATCCCGAAATACCTTTTATTTTTTTGCTCCCATAAATTCATACAATTCCAGCTACTGTGCGTGTAAACTGGGGGAATCGATGTGATTCACTTCACTTTTCAACAACAACAACAACAAAATTGCCCAAAAAGCAAGTCAAGAGAGTTGATACACCCAAATATATATACATTGATATAGAACGAGAGCGAGGGGAGGCCCGAAAAATCTCAACAGTGGAGAGGAGCATAAAAAAGCGCGTGTTTTTTTCGGGGCGAGAGTGTTTCGTTTTTCGTGTAAAATTCGGTGGGTTTTGGGCCAGAGCTCAGCGACGCTCTTTTCCATTTCATTTTGGGCTCTGTGCGAGTATTAAAAACGCACGTATATAAAAGCCGGAGAAGGTCAACAAACTGAGAGCCAGGTTCTCGGGCGGAGAAAGAAAGGGGTGTTGAGGGGGAAGATGACCACTGACTGACTGACTGTTGGTAACAGAGCATTGTTGTTGTTTCCATTGTATATGTATTCTCTCCGTTCGTTGAACTCGGAGCGACGTCTCTTTATTTTTCGGCAGTTGAGCAATCTTTTTTGTGATTTTTTTATTGTATTTTTTTTTTTTGTTGGTTTTTCTTGCCAACGAAATTTTTGTAAAGGAAAACGAAAGACTTAGGCGACGAACTTGGACAAGTGGGCGCGTCGCACCTTTGGCCTAGATTTTTCACAGGAAACGCAACTGATTTGCCTACCGTGCAAGGACGAAAACGGGTTGAAAGGATTCCATTGAAAGGAGAAAGCCGGCTAATGGCCAGAGAAAGAGAGTGGGAGGGGCAGGGAAGCCGAAACCCTTTGACGGTTGATTTTATGGCTTTATGACCGTGTCCTTGCCATAATTAGGAATTGCTTTCGGACAGTAGCCGGTGAACTGCTGCTATTTCCGCTGCGAAAGGGAAGGGGAAAATTCCGAGTGAGTTATTTCCACACGGCACATCCTTTCACATCCTGTTGTGCGCAACATGTGCGTGTTGCAATCGATTGTCTTGGGGTTTGTGTAAACATTAAATTTCTCTATCTTTCTCTATCCTTTCGCTGCCGCGATATTTTTGTTTTCTTTTCCATGTTTCAGGGGATAGAATATCATTTTTCTCCATTTCACGCAATCAAATTGATTGAGGATCCCGAAATCCCATCCTCATACCATCCCTCGCGAGCACCTGACGCCGCCGAACCTTTCCCGCTTGGCGGGTTTTTCGTTTCGTAGTGCTAGCGGTACCTGACAACAACGATATTCAAATAAAGCAAACTCATGTCCTGGTGGCAGCTCAGGTAGCGGCGCAACATTCCTTAATCCTTCCTCAATCTCATCTTCGGTCGAATGAAAATATCCTGTGCTGAGCGTGTGTGTTTCACAAGCGGATCAAAACGAAAGGATTACGGTAAAAATGTTGTTGTTTTCCAAACCATTCTGCGCCTGTTTATTGTTCTATTGTTCCCACTGCTTCAAGGATGCCTTGGATGGGTACGAAAATGCCGTCGTTTGTAGGCGTCGGAGGCGGAACTCCTGCGATTGCTTCATTTGCTCGACAGCCAAGTGAGAATTGCGAGAAATGGAAAGGAGCAGCAGCAGTGGCAGTGGCAGCAGCAACACCGACAGCATAGCGGGTTTTTCATACTGCTGTTCATTATTTAAATTTCACAGACAGGAAACTCGTTTCTGGGCCTCCGTCTCGAAAGGATGCATTGTCGCCGTTCCCGCTGCTGCCATTGCATAACTGTAAATGCAAAGCATAACTGTAGATGTGAGTGGGTTAACAGTTGTTGCCTAAGAGGCTGTCAAGTTGATCCAAGCTGATCCCGCCGGATATCAATTATGACAACATGTCGGAATGAATGGATATTTTCGGAGCAGAGAAGGGAAGTTCGTGGAGCAGCTGACGTGAAAAAGGATTCACTTGGATCCGTTAGGTTAGGTCTTAGATTTTTTTTATTCTTCAAGCTATTATTATTTTTGAGAAAAACAGGAAGGATGTGTTGTTATTTTGGGGATATCCATATGTAAATTCTGGGACATCTGTTGGATATGTGAGATAGCTAACGGTAAAAAGAACATATTACATTTAATTAAGGAAGGGATTGAAGAGTTTCCCCCTTGCTAGTGTCATTTTTTCATTAAAGAAAATCATTGAGCTCAGAAATTAGTACAATAATATTATATAATTTCATATATTAGCTTTATTTTACTATTTAAAAATGTTATTTTTGGGGAATATTTAAGGGCAGGATATCTGATAAATATACGAAACAAATCCCTAAAGAAACACTTTATTTTCTTTATTTCATTCATAAATTGATTATAGATTTTAATTTATAAGAAAACGTGTTAAATGCAAAATAATTAATTCATTTAGAGAGAAAAACTATTACATTTATTTAAATAATTCAAAGATTAAATTCAACTCACATCCTTAGCTCATAAATCAAGAGTTTCAGTCGAGTTCCAAACTATTCAAATCATCAAAGAGCTATTAATACAGTATATCAATCGATGGCAGTCATTCAGTGATTGAAAAACCACAAAACTAGTCCCAGCTATCCTTAACCCATATCTGAGAACTTTTTTAATAGTTCCAACAACTCTAAGTAATTAATGGGTTTCTTCAACAAGTTAAACATAATGAAATCTCTTAAACAAAGCTGCAAATAATTTTATGCGCAAAATTACATTAAAACTTGAATTGATAACTCAATTCCCCATCATAAACTAGCATTTTTTGGGAGGAAACTGAAATTGCGAGTGGAGCGAGGATGGAAGCAGAGATCATTTCCCTCCAAACGATTAAAAAATGCAAATTGAATTCAGCGCAAGTTTGCCGGCCAAACGATCTATGATTAATGATTCGATCTTTGATAATTTCGTATGATTTTTATATGTTTTATACTTTTGAAATTTCCATAAATCAAAACCTCCATATCTAACGACCTGTCCGTCCCCCTGGCCCGCCCCCTATTCTACCCTCAGCGAAACATTATTCCAGCTCTATGTTGGGAACATACGCGTGTTATTCAAATTTATGCACGAATTCTCACAATAGACTCTCGCACACGAAGCCAGTGGAGAGTTCTTTGAACTTTGGCTGCGACTATAACGATTATGTCTTCATAGGTTCAAAAAGCTAAGCCAAGACTTTGGGGCTGAGCTGAAGAAACGAAAACGAAATAACATCATGACATAAAGGCAAACTACCAAATGGAAAGAAAAAAGTAATATAAAAAAAAAACTTAAAAGAACTAAAACTCCATTGGAGGCACCGAACGAGAGTTCATTCGCCTCGCGGTTAGACAAATTAGAAAAATTAATACGCCGCTGAGGTATCTCCCTCCATCTCTCTTTCACTCGCTATCCACCTCTCTTTCTGGCCCCAAAAAAGTGCGTTTCGTTCGTTTTTCTTTCCTTCCTTTTTCTTTTATGTAAGCGGGGGAATGTAACGAAAAAAAAAAACTTTGACTGAACTTTTGATTTGCTTTCGGGTTGTATATGTATAAAGTTCTGTTTTTTTTTTCGGCAGTTCATTGACCGTCAGACAAAAGAAAGACCAAAAGACAAAGACCCGGCTCCGGACCAAGAATGGCAATCTAACCAAATGAACTTTAACACAAAAGCCAAGCTTTGGAGCTGGAGCCAGCCCAAGATGGAGTTGCGAGTTAGAATCCAGCCGAAAAATTACCCAACGGGTTTAGAAGAGGGGAGCCTCAGTCGGTCATACTTTCAAATTGCAATAAAGACGCGGAAAGCAGGAAAAAAAAAAAGAAGAACTGCAATTGGCAACTGCAGCCAGAAGAAAGAAGAAACGGTCAGAAAGAAGACCGAGAAGAAAGCCTTTCTTTTTGCATTGGGAAAACTGGTTGCCAGCGTCCGAGAGAGAGAGAGAGATGGCTGTGGAGAGACACAGAGATTGGCAATGAAAGTATCTCGCTGAAAGAATTCTTCTACTTAGATTTTTGCGGAAATGCTACCTCTCTCTCTGTCTGATTCCCCTACTATCTCGCTCTTCTCTGCAGTTCAAACGAGTGCGTTGAACTTGGGCTCCGACTCCGGCTCCGCACACTCACACAGCCGGAAAAGTGGAGTAGCAAAAGAGATGACAAATAATTAAACACTTGAATTCTCCCGCAGAATTCTATGGCAGGCTTCGTTACAGATTTCAGCTAACTGATAAGCCGCAGATCATCAAAATGCTATTACGATTGCAACCGATGCATCCGAGGCTGATGACGATTGTGGAATTCTAATGGGTGTCTCTATACACTGCAAATTGTGGAAAATTTTGAAGAGGTTAGATTGTGAACCAGAGAAAAATTTTAGAAAATATAGGGGAAAATTATGAATAATTTTATATAAATACAAATATTAATACAGACTTAATTATTATTAATTTTAAAAGACAACTAGCAACTGATAACACCTCCAGCTTCTTTGGTTTTTTGGTGGATACAATTTAATATTCTTCGGCCCTCTTTAGCATACTTTCTAGGAAATAACTTTAAAATACATTTAATAAATATTTAGTAATAATATTTTAAATTATAATAACCTTTTTTTAAACCCAGTGTATGTGGCTCTCCCCCATCTCGTAGTCGCATTGCTCTGTCTTTCCACATCTCTGGCAGGTTGAACTCGATGTGCTAGAGGATAAGCGTTGGCAAGAATTCTTCCCAGTTTGCACATTCTTCGGATGACTGTTTTGAAGTAGAACAAAACTGTGCTGAAAATTATAGTGAGATAATCTATGGAGTCCAAAGGAAAGTCGGAATATTAAGTCGAGACAATTGTGGGTCTTGAGGAGCAATGGTAATTGTTTGTGCTCACTTGAGGGATCTCAGGCGGTTGTCTTTCAAGTTTTGATTGCATTAAGATCAGATATAGTCAAAGAAGAAGTAGCAAAGTCAAAAGGAAAAAAGTTGGCAATAGAAGTCCCAGATTCTGAAACTTTGAATGAAGAATAAAAATATATACTTCTTTGAGGGTAATAATAAATAAATAAATGTGTAAAATTTTTATATTAAGATATAAATAACTTAAATTTTATAGCTGATATCTCAGCTTCCCCTCTTTCTGATCCTAAAAAAAAGTCAAAAACAAATCACCACTATTTACTAGCAAAAAAAAGCCTCGCATCATTATAGTTTGTGACCCACTTGAGCTGTGGAAATTCCCTCGCGCATCGGAAGAATTCCCCAGAATGTTTACGAAATCTATCAAGTTTTCTTCGGGACAGCCTGCCTGCCTGCCTGCAGTTCACTCACATTTGGCCCTAATCAAAACGGAACAAAACAAATGAGTCACAGATCTTGTTTACATGGATGTTGTTGTTACCGTGGTTACAGTTGTTAAATGGCCATGGTCAGAATTAACATACACCGAGCCGGGCATAAATGGGGTTTCTTGTGGGCTGTGTGTTGTTTTCTTCTTAGTTTTGCTTGCGACTTATTTTGTTTTTATTTTTGGCAGTACACTTTCGGTTAGTTGTTGGCTGAGTCAAGCCGTTAGCCCAATTCTTTAAGCGCGATATTCCCCGATTTCAACTCCAAATCCGATTCCAATGAAAAGAAACTCTTATAGTGAGTCAGTCTCCCGGTGGCGGTGTTATCGTTAAAGCCAAAAGGCGATGATGAAGTTGTTGGATCGGATCGGCACAGAAGTCGTTGACTTCATGAGGCCTCCGCTGGCGCTGTTTGGCTGTTTACACGCCAAATTATTACAGATGAACAAAAGGCGAAGAACCGCTCCAGAGTTGGAGTTTCAACGAGCAGGTTCAACGACCGTTTTTGTAACACGAACGAAAGAATGGTTACCGCGGAGAACCTTCTTTCTTCTCCGCTGGCGCTGCTGCTTGCTGTTGCCGTTGTTGTTGCGAATAAGAACGCGAATATAACGCAAAACAAAGCGAGCGACGATGGCCAACAACTTTCACCAATTTGTTTTGCTTTCGCAGTTCTGGAGACGACGACGACGACCACGGACGAAGACAGCAAACGAAAGACTTCGACGACAAACAATTGACAGGCCCGAGTCAATGAGCCAAGTTGTCAGTTGGCCAATGCGAAAGGCATCTCCCACCCAAGAGTTCTGCCTGCCTAGATTAAACGGGCATAGGTTAAATGCACAGGGTCAAGTAAATATTGGTAACAGAGGATGTCCTGTTTTAAGAAACATCTTTTTTAAGGCTAATAAGTTTATACTAACTTTGAATTTAATTTTGTTTAAATTTTTATTACATTATTATCAGACTCACAAGCAAAATAAATTATTAGTTTCTCAACAAATCATTTATTTTACATAACAATTTTTTAAAGTAAGTCTTCCTAAAAATAAATAATAAATTGTTATTACATTAATCATTTTCCAGTGTATATATCTAGCATATAATTTTTTAATTAAAATTAATTTTTGTTTAGTGCACAAAAGTATTCCCGTATATATTCTATTTTTATATACAACGGCCTCATGTTCTTTGACTTTAATAACTTTCCCATTAAAAGCTAATAAAGGCGCATGCAACTTCCGTTTGAGCCACGGCTTGCCTTCATTTGATTAGCAGACAAATAGAACGTCACGTTCTGGCCGGGCCAAGTCGCCACCTCCACCCTCTACTTGGCCTTAAGTCTCTTCTTGGCCATGTTCGCCATGTTCCCCTCTCACTAATCAAATGCCGCGTTCAATGTTCTGGAAGAGCCTCGTCTTCCTCTTCGTCTTCTGCCTCATGCGTAGCGGTTAGCTTACGGTACTTTTCGTTTTCATTGCACGTCAGCAGCAGCAGCAGCGGCAGAGGCAGCGAAAGAGGCACCGGCAGAGACAGCGTCAGAGCCAGAAGCAGCGGACAGAGCAGCGGAGCTGAGAATGTTTAGCCTAGATTCGAGCGCAGGTTCGTTGAACTGGCTGCGAGTGCTTCTTCTGCCACGCTTCTGGCTCGGCCGCTTGGTTCTGGCAAGTTCGTTGCCTAAGTCATTCGTATTTGCTTGTGCTTCGAGCGGAAAATTAAAGGTAATCGTTTAATAACTTAAATTAAAGCTCATTGAGGCATTATAGATTTTAAAAACAAACAAATAATTTATACAAATTTTAAAGTATATTTTTAATATTAAATAAAAAAGGAAATATTTAATTTATTAAAGTACAATAATTGTCTAGTTTTCTTGGGAATAATGATGAAGATGGCAGGTCATATTCTAGGATCTAAATTATTTCTGTATCATAAAGCCCTAGTGAAAAATAAAATACTTATTTTATCAGAATTATTAGGGCTTCATAATGAATAAATATTTTCCAATACCTTTAAACTATTAAAATATAAAAAATGAGCTATTTATCGCATTATTTCCAACAAGATAACATATAATATGTATAATATTTTACCTTGGTCTAGTTATATTCGAAAAAAAAATATACGTTTATATCTCTGCCTCAACGATGGTCCTTCATTTAAATCCAATAAAATTCACATGTTACAATAATATATATATATAGTAGACAAATTATTGCCTTTCCTTGGTCTAAACTATCGTATAATTATCAACTAGAAGAATCCTAAGTTATCATAACATCTACCCATCAGGACCTTGAGAAAGAATCGTATAATTTTTGGCCTATATGTTTAATAATTCTCCTAAAATATACCCCCAAAATACTAGCAAACACAATTAAAACACCAGTAAGCTATCGAGAATGGGAAGAAATTTGCAGAATTTCAAACCGAAGAGGCAGTGAAAAATGTAGCGAAAAAAGTTGCACTTCAAGCTGCAGCAGAAGAAGGAGAAGAAGTAGAAGGAGAATCGACTGAAGAAGGAGAATTGCTAAAGAAGAAGCAGTTAAAGCCAATGACCGCAAGTAACTTACATTTGAAAAATGTGTGCAAAAAGCACAGCGAAAGGAGACTTGCATACAGATGCAGTTCATCGAAAGAGCAAGACAGAAAACAACAGAAAGAAAGAGAGAGAGAGACGGGTGGGGAAAGGTGAAAGAGAGACAGGTAGAGAGCGGCGGTGAGATGCAGCAGAATATAACAGTACTCCGCGGTAGCTTCGCGATTCTTTTTGCTGCCCAAAGATGCAAACCGGTCGCCAAGAAGCATTTTCCAAGAAACTTATTGAGGGAAAGGCGCAAAGAAAAATCCGCAGCGACAGCAAACAAACACACACATACGGGTAAACATCTTAAAAGAGTTTTCCCGAGCCAAAAGTTCTTTGGGAAACATTCACCTCGCGCCACTGATGAAGGCAATCTCCGAAATGCAATTATGAAATACATTCCACTTAATTGGCTATTTATGAGAGGAGACGGTGTTTTTATTAGTTACCAAACGATGTTGGAAAATTTTTGAGAATGTGGGAGGAAGTTTCTCTAGATTTTATTTGAAGCTTTAAAAGGAAAAATACTTTTTTTTTAAGAATTTTCAGATACTTTCATAGGCACAATCTGATTTATAGAAATCATTCATGTAGGAATTTAATATTCAATACAATGATTTTATTTGTGGGATTTGGTTTAAACATAAGTGCTTAAATTAGTTTTACAATGTTCTTTTCTTTTAATTTTCACGAGCTCTTATTTCACAACTTATTCTTTTCTCTCTCGGCGATCTAGTGATGACAAAACATGACATCTTCGCTTTTCTTTATTCTGCTTATTCTAACTATCGAGTATTACTTCAATATCGTCCTGATCTCGCGTTGCCAGATAGCTTAAACCGCTTCGAGTGTGCCGCGAAGGAAGCCCGCCTGTTTCAAATCCTACATTCATTATAAGAATTCAGTCGGATATTTTTGTTAGATTTGTATCTTTTAATAAAATTTATATTGCTAATTTTTATCAAACAAAATAGTCCTATTTATCTTTATAAATCCAAATATTATTTATTAAGATTGCATTAACTATTATAGGTGAGTGCAACAATATGTTAGGTGCTATAAATAAAAGAAGAACTACTTCTACATTAGTTACAAAGCCTTTAAATTAAAAAAAGAAAATTTCAATATCCTTTTTGTAGCATTTCCAGCTCACTTTTAAGTAAGGAACTCCTCACCTCATTTTCCTGTAAGTAATAAATAATAAGAAATCCCAAACAGTTACCAAGATTCTCCCAGATTCTTTCTAATATCGCTGCCAACCACAACCCACATATCACATCTATCTCCCGACAATCGCACATCTTCATCTTCACCAAAAAATAAATAACCTACCATCGACCGCAATTGATGTCAAAAATTCATTTTGTTAACCGCAGAAAGAAATGTGGAAAACCCCAAAACACTAACAAAAATTGCAACTAATTGAAAATTGGCAAGCAAAAGATATTTCTTGGCCATAATCACACTCGGAGTACAGAATGCAGCTGGGAACGTTTCCCAAATGGCAGGCAGCGGCAGCAACAGGAAAGAAAAACGTTAGGAAAAGAAAAAACGTTCTAACCACAAACAACGGCAGCGAAATGTTGCACAAAAAAGAATTCCCAGTGACCTAATTTCGTAGCGAGATGCAGTTGTGGCAGTTGGCATTGTTGTTGCTTTTGCTGTTGCTGTTGCTGTTAGCGTTAGTTGGCCAACGCTTCCCATTGCAGTTATTGTTGCTCTGGCTGTTGCAGTTTCTGCTGGTTGGCCCGGAAGTTCGTTGGCCCAAGCGCATGAGAGGCCGCCGAGAAGCCGAGGAACTCTTGCGGCTTGCAAATAACTGAAATTATGCCCAGTCCACCGCTTCTACCAATTCTGGTATACTTTGCCAGCGAGTAATAAAATTATAGAGTGCAGAAACCGATCCGATCCGATCGGCTGGAATAGGCCAGGTCTCTCAGAAGCGAAACGTTCTTTGGCATTGCCCATTGGCGCTTTTGGCCAAATGTGAAACTGTTCGAGTTTCCATGTCAGCGAATTTCCCTTGCCCGCAGTCAAATATGGGAAATTATCAATTTTTCTATATGTTGGAAGGAAAACCATTATATGCAGTTTAAAATATCATCATTCTTCGATATATATAATTTATATATCGGTTTGGATATTTAACTCAAAAGTATGCAGGTTTTTGTGTATTAATTCAATGTAAGTTCTATTTTTCCTTTAAAAGTTTATAAATTTATAAATATTTAAAATAATTTCAGATCCTTTTGCTGTAATTTCTTTAAAAAGAAACAGGGCTATGCTATGCCGAAATTGGTAATAAACTTCTAATAAAATGAAAACTAAATATTACAGATTCCATCGGTCGGCAATATTACCACTTTTAGACTTCATATTTATACCCCTGCAGGATATATTTTTAGTCAATAGCTTGCAAAACCGTGAAAAAGTCATTTCCGACCCCATAAATTAAATTATTATAAATTATATTATTGATCAGCATTAACAGGCGAGTTTTTCTAGCCATGTCTGGAAGAAAAACATTTTTTTCCATTTTTTTCTAAATTTGATAAGGGGTTACATCGTTAAATTTTTCAAAAATTTACAAAAATTTTGATTTTTTAAAATTTAAAATTAAGTAAGCAGATTCGTTAGCCTATTAAAAACTAGCACAGAAAAGCTTTCCAAATTGAATTTAATTGATTTTTGGCTTAGTTATGATCGATTTTTGATTCAATATCATGATCCTATGACAAACTTCAAGGGTATACAAATTTCGGCTTCCCGAAGTTAGTTTCCTTTCTTGTTTACTTTTATATATTTTGACTAAGAGTTAACAGCTTAAATGTGCTCTGAAAAATATATTTTTTTTATATGTAAGTATATTTCTTATATATTTTTATCTTTATAGAAAATGTTCATTATATTTCCTTCCCTCTTTCCCTCATCCCTTTCCAGGGTGTCCTCTCTCTTTTTTTCGGATCCCTTGTTGTTATTCTATCGATTGTACTTTGTATGTTGTAACAGGAGCGTAATAAACACTCGCCTAACGGGGCTTTTCTTTATTTTCCAGAGTGTGTGTGTGCAACTGCAACTGCCACAACAGCAAGAGCAGCAACTGCAACGAGCACAGCCAGAACGAATGGCTGGAAAAGCCAGAGAACTGTGTTCGCCTCGCTAAGTGAAATGCTGAAATTCAGCCGAGTGCATTATAACCGTACATTTTGCACACAAACACGGACACACACACACACACACAGATGAGAGCTGTGCAATTTTCCACTTTTTGCTTTTAACGTGGCTCGAATACGGATTCTGTTTGCCTTGAGCGGCGACAAGGAAAGCTCGAAGATCACTTTGGTAGCTTTAATAAATAGAAATAATAATTAATTATGTTTACAAATGTTTTGGTAAAGTATATATATTTTCTATTTCAAATTTAAGTAATTTTTGTAAGCTGACTAAAAACAAAACAAAAGCAACTTGAGACTGCTTCTACATAT
Organism: Drosophila bocki; assembly: GCA_008042715.1. Classification (NCBI taxonomy): domain Eukaryota; kingdom Metazoa; phylum Arthropoda; class Insecta; order Diptera; family Drosophilidae; genus Drosophila; species Drosophila bocki. The sequence continues at coordinate 202,962 of VNJY01002359.1, read as the reverse complement.
TACCTCCTATTACCTATCACTTAAAATAATTAAAAATATTTTTTTTTTACTCTAATTACATCTTACATTATTTTATTCATAGGTAATTACAATTTAATACTATTATTATTATTATTATTATTATTTATTTTGATAATGAATTCTTATACCCTATTACTTTTCAACTCCTAGTTATATTTTAAGCCAATATAAAACATTGCAGATTTATTTTAAAATATGTTTCCTAGTCTCTGAAGATTTTAATGAAATAACAAAGATTTTCTATTTAATCTCACGTTTCCTTCCATTTTATATGAATTTTCATAAATGTAAAAACAAAATCTGTACTGTTTTAAAAGAAATTTAGAACATATTTCCTAAAAATTTCTTGCCACCACATCTTTGGCTTGTTGCTTGCTTGATTTTTTGCATTAGAAGTTTTTGCCACGAGGTTTAGCGAATTTGATTTTGGCCTGCAAGAGAAAGCAGTTTTTTTCGCCTCTTTCTTTCTGCGGCAAACTGCACTGCAGCCACTACCACTAGTGGCAATGGCAATACCACTACCAATACCACTTGCCATACCAATAGGCCATCTGCGCATGCGCAACTCTGTTAGAATGCAATTTTTCTGTTTCGCTTCTCTTTCTCCTCGGCTGCGCCTCGGCCTGTGCCTGTATCTGTGGAGCAGTGTCTGTGTTTGAACTTTGAAAAGTGGGTGAATGTACAGTAATGTTTGCTGCATGCTCAATTGCAACGCTGCAAGCAACAAGAACAACAACAGCGGCCACAAAACGTGGCAAATTCGTGATGTTCTGACAGGGCCAAAGCGAGCTGATGTGGCTGTGGAAAGCCCAAAACCCAATACCAAAATGGCCAAATAACGAAAACCCAAAAGGCAGAAGGCCGCAAAAGGAAATGATTTAGGGCTACAGGAAAATTGTACATTCTCCCAAAAAGATAATTAAAGTTGCTAAGCGGAAATTTAAAGTTGAAATCGATTAGTTTTTAATGTCTTGATTTTGGAAAATATCTTCATTTAGATATTTAATGTAAAGTTAATATATAGATAGATATATTATATTCAATTGCTTACAATATGTTAAATTAATTTTACTATGTTATGTAATTATTTTTTAAACAAATTTTGAGTTTTTAATAATACTAAATTCAGATAAAAACCAAGGAAAATGATAAATAAATATGTAAATAAAGGTCCAAGGTTAAAAAGAAGCTCGGCTCTAATTGGAAGCTCTAGAATGGAGCCTCCCCACTTTTCCCTACCTAAAGGTCGAAATGTATGTAACAGGATTTAAATATAGATATAAATATTCAGGGATTTTAATAATGCTCTTAAAAATTAATCTAGTACATAATAACACTTAAGCAATACCTAACCCATTTGGTTATTTATCAATTTATTGCCAAATTTGTCTAAAAAAAAAATGCAACCATCTTCTTGAGACCTCAACAAACCTCTCAACATTTCCTCAAGAGGCTGCATTTTGTTTTTTACTTTGTGAAAGTAATGCGTGTGCCATTAAATATACAAATGTACATATATATTTTGTATTATTTCTCCCCCTATTTTATTTGTTGTGCTGCTGTTGCTTTAACTGTTATTGTTGCGATCTGCTGTTGAAGGCCGCGTTAATCTTGAACTGTTTTATAAATTGGCACACTTATGCAAAGTCAACGACTCGTCGGCGACGCTCTCTCTCGCTCACTCCCCCATATCCAAGCCCACTTCCTCCATCCGCAGCACGAAGGCGGTGAAAAACAGTTAGCCGACTTCGTGGAGCTTCGTGGCCAAAAGCCGAGAGCCCCGACTGCGGCTCCAACTGCGAGCGTGTGTCTGTGTGTATCTGTGTGTGGCGTTGCATAACTCTCATGCCAACGCAGGCAGCATTAAAACAGAGCGCCACGAAAGTTCATTCGCCTCGTGCACTCCATTCGCGCCAACTCCCCACTGGCCCCCCTTTTCCACTCTCTAGCACTCTCCCTCTATCTCTCTCTCTCGTCTGTCTGGCTCTCTGTTAACCGATTCTTGGCCATACAGGCCAAGACACAGTTTCCGTCAAGATGATAAGGCTTTTTGGAAAATTAAATGGAAAATGGGAAATTTAATTAAATTTTTTACAAAAATAAAACTGAATATTTTATTACTAATTGGGAGCAATTTAAATTGTTTATAAAATAAATTATATCTAGTAAATGTTAATAATATGTTTATAAAATTATTATTTATAATTGTAATAATATCTGTTGCTATAAATCCCACCTCTGCTGTTGGCATTACATTTTTTCCCAGTGGTCTTGACTGTCTTTGGCTTGCTTTTCTCTTTTAACTGATTGTGAGCTTGGCTTTCGTTCGAGTTGTGGCTGGCTTTGTTGGCTTTGTTGTTTTGGCCATTGGCGCGCCGCTTGAAAAAGTCTCTTGAAAGAGGAATGTTTGTTGTTTGTCAGCGACGACGTTTTTGGGTGAATGTGTTTTTTTGGTTGTAATTTTTGTGGCCGGAAGAGGGATGCCATGAGACGGGGTGTGGAGGCGAGAGATGATGTCGTCGATCTGTGCAGCATTGTCAAAGGTCAGTTCGCTTACCTAACTCCGGATTGCATTTTGTCTGTTTTTCGGTTTTTGGCTTTTTTGTTTTTCCCCCAGATTATGTGCGTTTGGGCCTTGTTTGTTGATCAACAGAAACCGATTTTTGGGCAAACAGTCGAAAGGGTTCGGTGGACCAAAGACTGGGATAATAACTAATAGTTGGCAGAGGACAAAATATTCAAAAGAAAGGTGCGAAGTGTCAACAAAATCTCAAGTGTTGTTTAGGAAATCTTTTTTACCAAACGTTTAAAAGGATGAAAGAATAAATAAAATAAAAATATCATACATTATTTAAGTAACCGAAAGATTTTAGAATTTTAGAAATAAAGTTAAATAAAAAGTACTAAACAATTATTCAAGATGAAGAATTAATTTAATAACTAAATATGCTTTATGTTAAGTAAATCCATAACTATAGTATCACATAGAATTTGGAAAGAAAATAAAACTCATTTTGATAACTTTTTATATAAAATATAGTATAAATACTAAAGAAAATATAAATAGTATAAAAAAATAGGTATAACAATTCCTATCATCTCATTTTAATTCTTCCTGTGAAGGTAACTTTACCCAGATATATTTTCTTTTTTTTTTAAAGTAACAATCTAAAAATGTTTTCAACAGCAATAGTAATTCTTCGATCTAATTTGTTTAAACAATTTAACAATGATTTTATAAAAATAGTCCTTAAACTGACACAATTCTATAGCAATCCAATTCACACCAAGTGGGTTCAAACAATTCAAATAGATTACAAAACAAAGGCAATAAACTCATAAGCTGAATCGGTGGAAATGTGAATATGCATTCATTAAACAATTGGACAACGAATAAAACAAAACAAGCAAAAATAGTTGCATTGTTTTTCACTGCATTTTTATTTTCCTTGCTTTTCCAAAATGCATGCAAAACGTGCAGCAACAATGAAAAGCTTTCAAATCGCTTAGAACAAATACAATGTGCATTCGGGCGCACACACGAGAGCAACAACAAATGAAAATTGTGACGCCCCACTCGCCCACACACACACACGCCTATAGGCCAGAGCGCCATTGAGAGCAAGAGAGAGACCATAATGGCCGCGACATTCAACTTGAACTTTTTGCGCACTCGCTATTCGCTCGCTCTTGCATAGAAAATAATCAAGATCAAGTTTCTTCCGGCATTTTGCACAGCAACAAAAACTAGAGCTTTGTGCGAAGAGAGCTGAGAGGCCAAGAGCGAAGCTAGCTAGCCAAAAAGAGAGCAAGCTTAGTTAAGAGAGCTTTGTAATGGCTTTCGTGTGGGCGTGCGAATAAATGCATGCGAGTGTATGTGTGCAATGGCAAGTGCATTTCTGTTATCTCTCTCTATGATGTCATTGTTTCAGCCGGTTGGGGCCACTGAAGGGTTAAAACTAATTTATAAATTATATATTTTCTTTTTTTTAAACTTTAAAATTCGTTATTGACTTTCTTTTTAAGGAAATTATTGATTTTTTAAGATTTTTTGTTAATTATTAAAGAATATTGCCATAAAATATGACCGATGTCGTTATTTTGATTATATTTTCTGGTAGAGGATTTATTTTCTTGACTTTAAGGGAGGGTTAGTTTCTTAGAACTGTTTTTAAAATTAATAAATATATGTAAAACGCAAAAAAAAATATATAAATAAAAAATATTAGGAACTTGGAATTCTTCTTTGACATTTTTTTAAGCATTTATCCTAAACATATTTATTATTTTTAATGCCCTGGTATATAGACTACAAAAACAGGCATTTTATCTTGTCAATTAATGTGCTAGTATCATTTAATAATTTTCAGTATGTGGTTTTAAATAACAAAATATTTAATTTTACTTAAAACTCCTTTTTCAACACACAATCTTTCCTTTTCGCTGTTTTCTTTGGCTGCCCAAATCGAAGCAGACTCATTTTCACTCGATTGGCGTTGGGAAAGCGCCACATCGGCCTATGTATGTATGTATATGTAAGTATGTGAAATTCTCGGAAAAGTCGAAAACATACCGAGAGCAACAACAGCGTCATCGTTGCAAGCATTGAACTCGATTTTGTTTTCATTGCCGCCTGAATTTCTAAAACGCAGCTAATTAGTCGAGAGTGTTTGTGTTGTTGCTGCTGCCGCCGTTGTTGCACTTGCTGCAGTTGTTGCTGCTTCTTTAGCTGTGTTCCACTTTTCTGGCAGTTTTCCACTTTTCCAGCGGCCAGTGCTGGCTGCAACTGCTGCAGATTTCACACGCGGCCAAGCAATTCATCATAAAATTATTGTAAACTGCCATCAATTGGCAGCACTGCAAGAAAATAGGTAGTAACAAAATGAATTTATCATTTATTTGTCATCTTAAATTGATGTATTAAATAACTAGCTATATTGGTTATTAAAAAAGGTTATACAGTTAATATATTTTTTGTGAAAACAGAGCTACCTTAAGCCACGGCTTCTTTTTTTTTATTTAATAACAAAAAACAACTTTAAATTGTATCTTGAATTGTAATATTTATCATATTTAATATTTAAATTGTAAATTACTTCTAACATATTAAAATATTCAAATAAAAATGCATTGAATGAGCAAAAAGCTATTATAACTTGTTATAAATCATAATATTAAACACAAATAAATATGCAAAAAGTGATATAAAGACTGGTATAAAGACAAGAAAACCTATAAATAAAACTATTATTTTTTACTTCAATAAAATTATGAATAAACATTTTTTAAACTATGGACTTAAGGATTCACTTTTATTTTCCCCAGTGCAAGCTCAGAAGAAGGCGGCCAATGAGGATCGGACTGCGGAGTTTTCAGTTGAAAGATGTTTGCTTAAAATCAAATGAAAATAAGTTTTTCCAAGTCCAAGTGCAAGCCCAGACCGCGCCTTGTGTGTTTGTTTAAATAAAATGAAAGTTTTTTTGCTGCACTTTTTTGTTGTTTAGCAAATGCGCGAGCGGGCGCGCGCCAATGTTTGACATACATAGAAGGCGGCAGTCAGTCAGTTGGTCGGTCAGTCACTCAGACAGTTGGTCACTCAGTTAGTCGGCGGCCTAGTCGCTCGTGTTAGTGGAACGTGGCAGCAGACTTTGTCTTGCAACGGTCGTTGCCATTTTGTGATTTCATTTTCTAATCGAGTTCGTCTTCTTCGGGGGCAGCTTCGATGTGCGATTACTTTTCATTGGCGATTCTGTGGAAAAATAAAATCACGCATACGCCGCGTATGACGAAAGTGAGGCCCATAAAAAGGCAAGTAAAAGAGAAAGAGCGAATGGTAAGAGAGCGAAAGGCGGGCGGAAAAGGAAAACGAAAAGAGAAAGGGGCGCTGAAGGTGAGGCAAAGAAATAGAGAGCCAGAACGGTAGCTTCACTTTTTTTTCGGCAGTTCAACGCACTCATTGAGGCAAGCTTGGGTCAATAAACTATGCAAGCCGCCGCGAGATCATTAGGCGATCATCGCCTCTATGATGGTCGTGGAGCCGAACCGAATCTTTTGTTTGGGGCCAAAGACGCATAAATATAAAAGAATAACAAGATGCGAGGTCATTGGCAGCGGCACCGGCTTTAAAGCGAATGTAAAAGGCTGCCAAGGGAAATTCTGTAATAAAATTGCTTCTGCTTCTATCAGCAGAGAAAATCATGTAGCTATTAAAATTGGTCATTTTGCTCCTTGAACTTAGCATTTGATATAGCACATAGTTATTAAAAATATTAAAGTTTTAAAATATATTAAATTCTTTGATTTATTTTAGCTTCTAAAAACTTTTGCTAGATGGCTCTGTGAGTACTACAACAGCGCCATCTTTACAGTCAGTACGTAAACCAAATATGGCGAGCTGCCAGAAATTTTGTTTAGAGCCACCAGCGATGCCAGACCGAGCGGTCATGATGGTTTCTGTTTTAATGTGCCCAGAAACCCCAAAATTATGGGATAAACAGCAACATTAATTACATTTATTATTATTATTATTTATTATTTTATACATATTTAAGAAAACATTTATAAATAATACATAAGAATAAAATAAAAAAATACGTATAATATCGTTTTATATTTAATCCGCATAAAGTTTTATCACCTTGGTGAAGTGATAAATATATCTATCAAAAAATTTAATAATTATATATTAATTCCTCATAGAATGAATATAATATAAATAAATAAACAAAAATAAATGATAAATAATTTATAAAAAAAAATACTTCTAATATTAGTTTTATTTTAATCCGTATATAACTTTATCACCTTTGTAGAGTAATAATTATATTTATGTGATTGCTTGAAACTGACAAAAAAAAAAATAACTTTTTATATTAAAATTTAAATTATATTAAAATAAATTTTTATATAAATATAATTAAAATTTATATATAAATATTCAGGGTCTGAATTTAATGAAAATATCGGCGATGTATCGGTATATTTTTCGGTTAATGCGATACTTGAGAGCCGGTCACACTGTCGGCATCTCCCATCTCTATTACTGTATCTCACTTCTGGCGAAATTTTGGGAAATTCACCAATTTTTGTGCAAAATGAGCTCGCCAACGAGTAAAAATGTTGTTGAAACAAATGGAAACAAGCCAAAGAAGTCCGGGAAAACCAATTCAACTGCGAAGGGCGGCACCATGGACACACGTGCCGAGCTGGCGGACCTCATCAAGAAAAAGGCCGAAACCTCGGTGAGACACAAATATAAACAAACCAGAAAGCGCGGCATTCATTATATCATGTGTTTTTTGTTCTAACAACAGGAGCAACTGGCCAACTTGGAGCGACAAATCTACGCCTTTGAGGGCTCTTATCTGGAGGACACACAGCTGTGCGGCAACATCATACGCGGCTGGGAGCGCTACCTCACCTCCAACAAGGCCACCAACTCCAAGGCCGACAAGCGGAATCGCAAGTTCAAGGAGGCGGAGCGGTTGTTCTCAAAATCCAGCATTACCTCCATGGCAATATGTAATCGTAAGTGTTGTTGACTATTCCTTGGGGGGATCTAATTTAACTAAATAAATATATATTTTTAGCTGAGCGCGCAAGCGAATCCGATTCCATTACCAATGAAGACTCCAGCGACAATCAGATGTCCATCAATCAGAACACCACCACGGCCCACGATGGAGCCACGACAATCAAGAGCACGCCAAAAGACGAAAAGGGTAAGGTAGAACTTGGAGAAGGAGAATAGTCAAGAAAAAAATATTTAAAAATTGAAAGACCTCGAAAACTAACTAACAAATAACTTTTAAGATGCTGAATACATACAGATCTGTGATCAAGCTTAATCTCAACACAATCTAAAAGAAAAATGTGTGCCTTAAATTATGCAAACAAAACAATTTTCAAAATTGTACCTAAATTAAAAAAATATACAAAAACGAAATAGATAATATGTAATTATATAGATAAGAGACAAGTTTTCAAGCAACGTATGTACCACAGTAATACCCTGTAATTTAATACATCATTAATATTTTCCATTATAGATTCCCCCTCGCATCGCAATGAGGGAAGCCTGGTTAGCCTTGCTGGAGGAGTTGGTGTCACAGGTAGCAACGTTGCACCCAGCTCTGTCAACAAAGATGTGCTCGGCACACCCACCTCCAATACAAAGAGCAAACTTTCCACCAGCTCCAGTGCGACGGCAAAGAAGAGCGGCCACATAAACAAGAAAATACGGCATCGATGATGACCACTAACTGCGTTGGGTTAACCCGTCGGATAATCCATATATAAGTTCAAAGTTTTCTGAATTACAATTTGTACAATTAATAAAACGAATCTAGATTTATAATATTATATCCTTATATTTTTATTGTCTTCCTTGAATCATATCAATATTTTTTTCAAAATTATTTTAAAATAATGTACAAATAAAAAATATATTTATAAAAATTAATTTTGTTTAAAATACCGTTACTAACTAGACATCGATAGTATCGATAACATCAGATTTTTATCATCGTTCTTCATTATTTATGTGTGACCATTTACCGCGAAAAAGAAAATCCTCAATTTCATCATAGGAAACGGCCACACTACACTGCACTAGAACTCTACGATTTTTTTCTGTCGGCAAATTTTTGTTTGCCACAAAATCGTTAAAAAAAAAGCCTTTTTGGGGGTCAGCCAGAGGCCCGCACCTGTCTGCCGGCACAGCGAGAGCACCATAAGCGCCCAGGATCAAGGTCAGCCGCCCGAGAAACGCCCGCGCAGCAATCCGCGACCCGGAAAATATGGACACCCGTCGTGTCATTTGTTTATGTCTGCTGCTCATCGCCAGCTGCTACGTGTCGCAAGCGGACGAGCACAACCACAAGGTGGGTCTTTTGTCATGGTTTAACCCTAAGTTTGGCCTGTAAACAGATGTTTCTTGCAGTACAATGACCGCGAGGAGGTGGTGCTGTGGATGAACACGGTCGGGCCGTACCACAACCGGCAGGAGACTTACGCCTACTTCTCGCTGCCCTTCTGCAGCGGCCAGAAGGCCTCGATCTCGCACTATCACGAGACGCTCAGCGAGGCGCTGCAAGGCGTCGAGCTGGAGTTCAGCGGCTATGAGATGGAGTTCAAGAGCGACGCGGCACGCTCCGTCATCTGCATGGTCACGCTGGAGGAGGAGAGCACCAAGGCCTTCACCTATGCGGTGAAAAACGAGTACTGGTATCAGATGTACATCGACGGGCTGCCCATTTGGGGTAAGGTGGGTGAGCGGGACGAGCGCGACGGCAAGTGGTACATCTTTACGCACAAGAAGTTCGATATTGGCTACAATGGCCAGCAGATTGTAGATATTACACTCACCACGGATGGCCGGGAGGAGCTCAAGACGGGGGCGCACATTAACTTTTCGTACGAGGTCAACTGGAAGCCCAGCAAGGTTGAGTTTAAGAACCGATTTGACAAGTATCTGGATCCCAACTTCTTTCAACACCGGGTGAGTGCTTTGAGTTCACTTTATTAAGAAAATTTATTTGATCTAATAAAGTATCTATGTATATTCTTGATCAGCATCAAGTCAAGCAGCCATGTCCGTCCATCCGTTACTAAGCGAACTGGTCTTTTAGATTTCTGTTATCTGAATGGAACTTTGAAGATAGTCTTCTTTTTATTGCAGTTAGTATATGTACATATATGTATATCGGAAGGGGTCTAATCGGACCAAGATATCTTAAAGCTGTCGGAAAATGTTAGTTGAGGAAAATGATTGCCTTGTTGTTTTTCAATATATATGAATTTGTTTTAATAATAAGAAGAAAGGAAGCTAACTGCTATATGCCAACATTTGTATACCCTTGCAGTTGGCATTTGATATAAATTTTGATTTGGTATAAAAATGTAATAACTAAGCCAAAAAAGATGAGATTGTAATAACTGCACTGGTACATAAACTTCGACTTGCCGAACTTATCTTCTTTTCTTGTGGAACTTATTCTTTATTTTGAGTCTCCTCTCCACAACCACAAAAGTTTCCACTTAACTTAATTACCTGGTGATAAGTAATGCATCACATTTTAGAAGTTTCTTCCAAAGAAATGTATGCCTAGAGTAGGGAAAGCTTAGAATATCAATCGAAAATTGAAAAGTTGCTATATAAAAAGATTTTTTTAATATATAATATGATAAATATATAATTTTTTTATATTTTTAAATTCTATTTAACGAACTACTTTTACAAATTCAGGACTTTTTATTGACAAAACAATCTTTTAATAATCAAATAAATAAAACAGTTTTTCCTGATTTAAAACAAAACATAAAACAGTTTACAGATTATTTACCTTGCTAATTTTCAATTGCTTCACAGATTCACTGGTTCAGCATTTTCAACAGCTTCATGATGGTCATCTTCCTGGTGGGCCTGGTTTCCATGATTCTCATGCGAACCCTACGCAAGGATTATGCCCGCTACAGCAAGGACGAGGAGGTGGACGATATGGAGCGTGATCTGGGCGATGAGTATGGCTGGAAGCAGGTGCACGGTGATGTCTTCCGCTCGCCACCCAATACCCTGCTCTTTTCGGCCTTGGTCGGTGCTGGTTACCAACTAATTTCCGTGGTTTTTTGTGTGATTATGTTTGCCATTGTCGGTGAATTGTATACTGAACGTGGCTCCATGCTGTCCACGGCGATCTTTGTTTATGCTGCCACTTCTCCCATCAATGGTTATTTTGGAGGATCTCTGTATGCCCGCCTGGGTGGACGAATGTGGATCAGACAGATGCTGACATCCGCCTTTACTGTTCCAGTGGCCGTATGTGGCACTGCGTTTTTGATCAACTTTATTGCCATTGGCTATCATGCTTCGAGGGCCATTCCCTTCGGCACTATGGTGGCGGTGACTTGCATTTGCCTATTTGTGATCCTGCCGCTGACTTTGGTGGGCACTGTGGTTGGACGCAATCTGGATGGCCAGCCGGACTTTCCGTGTCGAGTAAATGCCGTGCCAAGACCAATACCCGAGAAGAAGTGGTATATGGAGCCGCTGATCATTGTGCTTCTTGGCGGTGTTCTGCCATTTGGTTCCATTTTCATTGAGATGTAAGTAAAACTTGAGTGGAATTTATGTATTAAATATTTATATTTTATTTGTATTTTATTTGTATTTTATTTATATTAATTTATTTAACATTTTAAACGTTTTAAAGCCTTTAATTTATTTAAAATTTCTTCTCCCCACAGGTACTTCATCTTCACCTCTTTTTGGGCATACAAAATCTACTATGTCTATGGCTTCATGTTGCTGGTGTTCAGCATCCTGACTGTGGTCACCGTGTGCGTGACCATTGTGTGCACATACTTCCTGCTAAATGCGGAAGACTACCGATGGCAGTGGACGAGTTTCATGGCTGCAGGCTCCACATCCATTTACGTTTATGCCTACTCATTTTACTATTTCTTTTTCAAAACAAAGTAAGTTATTTTTAAAGTAAATTAAGAAAAAAAATATTAATTTTATACTTTTGTTCTTGCAGAATGTTTGGTCTATTCCAAACGGCCTTCTACTTTGGCTACATGGCTCTCTTTAGCGGTGCTTTGGGCATTATCTGCGGCACCGTCGGCTATGTGGGCACGAATCTCTTCGTGCGAAAAATCTATTCCAATGTGAAAATAGACTAGTAAGAGCCCTGCCCTACCCCCAGATCTGTATATCATCCTAATCGATTTACACTTGTATTTATTATTGAGTAGAGTTTTGCGCGTTTACTTTTGCTCTCCCCTCTGATCTGTGTTTCTTCTCACTTCTCAAGTTCGGTGTGAAAATGAATGCCAGTCTTATGTATTCGCACCAAAGATTAATATTCAATTTAACCATGTTTACGGCGAGGCTTATGCATTACTTTAATAGTGTTTTCTTTTAGAAATTGTAAGACAAATAACTTGGAATCGAATTCTGTAAACAATAAAATTAAGATATTGAATTGTAAATTAAAATATTAGTTTGTGGCATTTAATTTTTTGAACCTTCAAACTAGAATCTCCCCTTTTCCCATATTAAAATTCTCAGGTTTCCCCAACTTAACTCTCTTTCCAAGTTACTCTCTTACAGTTCCAAAGATCATTAATGTATGCTCGTGTGCCGTACACATCAAATTGTATGATTTGAATTGTTTTGCCTAGAAAACTTATCAATCTATGCAATTGCAGAAAAAAAAATGTGACTTGAACTTGTTTGCGCCAATTAAGTTTTTATGTACGATGCAAGAAATGTGCTGATTAGCCATAGTCGATAATCTAATAATAAAATTCAATATATAAAACCAAACAATATGTTTTATTCCTTCATCTGAATCGTCGATAAGTCAGCTCTTGATTCCCTCGGTAACATTGACCCTCAAAATGTTTTTCCACTTAAATGGGTTCCCTCTTTTTATTGGCAATTTTTTTGCAATTAATTGGTTTGGGCAGCTTATCTGCCCATTTATTAGGGGGGCCAATTGCCAATTTTCTTGCTCTTATTCTTAATATTTGTTTGTATTTTTTGTTCCTATTGAGCAACAGTCAGAACAACGCCAAGAAAACACTTTGGGATTATTCCATGACAACTCAATTGATAAAGTGTTTTTTGGATTCTTGTGGATTCAACAACTGATAGGGCTGAGTTTTGGCCTTACGTACTTGAATTATGATTATTGCGTACAAGATTAATCTCTGCTGGGTATGCAGAGGGTGTGTTTATACCCTAGAAAGGAGCATATGGCCAGGGATCGAGCAAAGAATCTTGTTTTTGGGTATTACTATCTTTGTATGTTATTTTATATATTCTAAAAACTCCTTCTTTTGCTTGAGAAAAGTACCTCCACAATGCTAAGAAACCTTTTTAAAAAAGGGTATTTAAGTAACCCAAGTGCTTCTATCAGCCTTCCTCTGTCCGGTTTTAGTTTTGCACTTATCTGAGCCCTCGAGAGTCCCAATGTCACCTGCTGATTCAAGACGATGGCGCTCGTTTGGAAGTGGCCACTTTACGCAGAGTGAGCGAGTGCCGCTAATGACGCGTGTTTTCGGGGGATTTGTCTTGTCAATGGAATTCTACGATAAGTCGGAAATGTAGCAGAACCTTTTCAAATCCAAAAGCTGATTAAGTACATATTGATTTCGTAATTTATGCTAATTTCCAACTCAAACTATAACGGCGCTTCGGGAAAAGGTATTTTTAGAATTTCCAGAGTTTCTGTTCCCTTCCTTTTGAGTGAATGGTAATGAAAATAATTTTCCAAACCAGTAATCCAATAGTCTTGGTGTCAGTTTAATATCTAGCGCCCACATTAAGTCACATAAATAATCCGATTTAATCGCGCTTTACGACTTGATTGACATTTGATGTATTTTCGAGACCTGCTCCCATGCTGGCTCCAGAACCCTGCTGACCCATTTTGAGGGCTTGGCCGCTGCCTAATGATTGTCGTGTATATTCGGTTTATATATAGTTTGTAGCATAAATTACCATAAATGCCATTCGACGACCTGTACGCCATTTCCCTTTCGATTGTAGACCCCATAAAAAGGGAAAAACAGTTACTTACCGATGCGGGAAAATGTGTTTTGGGTTCGATCTTCAGATTATATGGTTTATTTTTTATGCACATTAACATTTTGGTCCAGTGCTTAGCTTATAAAAGCAGCTCATCGGCTCGAAGCTCTGCTCAGTCGGTTCTGAGGTGATTTTCCAAGAACATCATGGTTTTTCGTGGACTTTTGGCCGTTTTTCTTCTGGGTAAGTATTTTATTTAGCTTTGAAATATCCTGATTTCCCTTATTAATGAAACTGTCTTTCAGGTTTCTGTTCCAGAGCTCAAGCATCCTTAGTGAAATGCTCTTGTGATCCTGGTCCTGCGGGAGAGCGAGGACCTCCAGGTCCGCCAGGTCCTCCAGGTAATGGCAATGGTGGCTTTTGGGGCTACCCGCCCACTGGTCCTTTCCCCCCGAATGTGCCGATTATCCCGGGTCCTAGAGGTTTGCCGGGACCACCGGGTCCTCCTGGATATTGCTTCCCCTGTCCGGCTGTTCCACCAGTGAGAGGTTTCCCACCGCCACCTGGGGTACCCATTCCACCATTATTTTCCACACAAGCTGGAGGAGGTGGCTTTGGTGGCGCCAATGCTTTGACCACCGCCGTGGGCAACATTATAGTTATTCCTGGTGGTGTGGGAACGGGTTTGGCAGGTCGTGCTCAGTTCTTCCACATCTCACCGGATGGTCAAGTGTTGCAGATCGATCGTCCGCAGAATCTGCCCAGTGACCTGTTCGATGCACCTGCAAACACGGCAGCTTCGGCTGTCATTCCCCCACCGCCACCTACGTCTGCATCTGTTTCGGGGATTACGCCACCAACCGTTCAAGCGGCTCCCACTCAACCCACTCCTGGTGAACAGACCACCCTACTTCCGGAGATTGTAGACGAGACCGTATTTGCAGTGGGCAACCGTCGGAAGGACTTCCTGCGCGGCAGTTCCGATGCCAGTGACTGGCGGCGAATCCTGCTTCTGGGCGAGCGACCCTCGGAGACACTGCTGCCACCTAATGTTCACCCCGTGTCTAACCAGCTGGAGAACAGCATGGAGAGCTTTCAGCGAGCTCTGGTGGAGTTGAAGGAGAAATATGCCAATCTTGTCCAGCCGCGCAGTGCCAATCAATATGCAGTTATTTATTAAGGCGTAAAGAGTCCGAGTAAAATATTTTATATTAAAATTATTTAAATAAAACAGTACTGATAATATCTAGCCATACGATAATGGGTGTGTTCATTTGGGGGTTTTTTATTGAAAGAAGTTATATTTTTAATTTAAAAGAAGAAAATTTTCCTTTTAGATTACTTTTACTTCAAACAAAAACCTTATGACCAAAGCACTCGGTAATTTAATTAACAAAATACTGATTTTGAACTTGAACTTTATTTAAAGAAAGCACTAACAAACTTTTCAAGTCAGAGAGCTCATTGATGTTCCCAGCTGAGTTCATTCATTCATTGAATGGTCACAAGCTCGTTTTATCTTTATTTACAAAGTTTGGTAAGTGCTGTGGCTCTCAGGTGTTAATTATTTAGAATCAATACAAGCAATCAGGGTAAACAGTTTTTTTTTTTATAAAAGTAAGTACATTTAATTCTAAACCATTGTTGAACTTCTTGATAACCATGATATACAAAATGAGTTTGAAATATTTATTTAAAATTTGGTTACGTTGGGTATTCCCCCACTTGATTATGCCTAAAGTCCAACTACAAATACAAGTATATGTTATATTTTCATCATTGAAATTGTGAATTGATTGTTTATTAACTCGTTTGCTTGGCAGACAGCTAAATCATTGTGACGCCACTCAAGTGTGATAATTGAATTTCTTGGTAATGATCGCATTTAGCTGTCTACCAAAATTCACTTTAATTCAGTTGCATTAATATTTTAGTTTATCATTTTGTGATTGCGGCAAGAATCAGATTTGATTTGCCGATAAACTTTTATAAATACACAATTTCCGAGAAATGCTGGGTTAATACTATTCTTTTTGTTTGAATCTTTAGACTCTTGTGAAAAGTGAAAGGTGATAATTGATTTTCTAAGAAATGTTTTATAAAGATCTGATTTATCTGACAATTGTGAGTAAAAATAGGTAATATTTGTGACTTTTTTGTATACCTGTGCAGGTTATTATTATTTTGACAAGAAGTTTATAAATAAGTAAGTATATATTTTTTTGATTAGGATCAACAGCCGAGCAAAGTCTATAAATCTGCGAACTAGTCTCTTAGTTTTCAAATTTTCTAAATCTTTTTAGCTAAAGTACTTTTTTTACTTAGCCATGTTTCTTTATTTTCCAATTTTCTCAAACCTTGTTTTTAAATCGGAATGCAGCTGAACCTTATCTTAATCAAATTATTATCTAGTGAATGACGTAGACTTAATGAATGACGTAAAACAGATTATAAGGGGATTTTTAATGGCAAATTTTTCCACTTTTCCTACGTCATTTACTATGTACGTATGTAGACTACGTGGATCATTTGTCGCTATAACTTTTTAGTTGGTCGACTCCATTCAAAGGGACTTCTAAACTGATATTGCACTTTAAAAATTCTTAAGAAGTTATATCTGAAAAATTAATAACTTAAGGAATTCCTTTTTAAAAAAGTGGATTTAATACGCCTTTGTCATTGGCCATTTCCCCAATGTCAACTTTCTACGTCTTTCGCTTCATTTGCAAGTCTTCAGTTTGTAATCAGATTAAATAATATATATCAAGTTGATTGGTATTTATTGACAGGAATTCACTTGCCTTAAGAACAATCTATATTTTTCGGCTCCACGAGTCTCCACACTCTAGATTTACTATGCTAAGTTGATAGAGACTTCCTCCGATCACACCACACACCCCCAAAAAGAATCAAAGTCGAGAATTGAATAAAATCTAATAAATTTAATCGGATTCAATCGGAATTGTTGGATGTCTGCCTATAATCAGACAATAAGCGTATAAGCACATATATATATATATGGTTTTTCACATTGATAGGGAAGCAAGTAATCCCCGATCTGATTTCCCCGGCTCGAGTGCCATGTGTGTGCACCCGAGAAGGCACCTGTCACATTTTGAGTATTCATTTAACACGATAGCGCGTACGTGAGAATCGCCTGGTAGGATTCAGCTAATTAAGAGTCCTTTGGTCTGTCAATCATCTTGCCTTAATCCTATTGATCGCAGGCGGTTAAACCATCGCCCACACAGGCAGCAAAGGCCATGATGTGGGGAATGGTGTTCTGCTCGTAGACTCCGGTGAAGAGATGAGCCCAGGGGCCGGAGGCAAACACACCAACATCCTCGCCGCCATGCGTCTCCGATTCCAGGGGCACCATTGCCGGGAAGAGCTGATCAAAGTCCCCGTTCGTGAACAGAGTGGTGGGATCCTTTCGCTCGTGCGTCTCCGTGTCGTAAAAGTCCTCGAAACTCTTGCCGTTGGCGTAGCTCAATGTCAAGTATGGCCTTCCATCCTTGCCCATATTCTTGGAGGGTCCGAAGATATCACTGCCGCGAGGCTGATAGCCCGCCACACTGAACGTGTGCGAGTGATCGGAGGTGACCACGATAAGGGTGTCCTCCGGATTAGTCATCTCCCTGGCCCTCCTCACCGCCTTGGACAGCTCAGCCGTTTCGTCCAGAGCAATGCGAGCCATCGTATCGTGGTGGCTAATATCGATCTTGCCGCCTTCGACGAACAGGAAGTAGCCCTGCTCCTCGGTCTGCAAAACCTCGATGGCCTTCTCTGTCATCTCCTCTAGAGTAGGCTCATTGTTGTCCGGATCCTCTAGCTGTTCCAGGTGGTAATGCATGTGACTCTTGCTGAACAGACCCAGCAGTCGACCCGTCTCTGTGGCGTTGACACTGAGCAGCTTCTTCTGTGTTTTGACGAACGTGTTGCCTTCGGCCAGAGCCTCAAATTCCTCGACGAGATTGCGGCCATCGGTGCGGCGACCCTTGTCGTAGTGCTCCGGGCTGTAGAAGCTCCGCTTGCCACCGCCTAGCATTACCTTGAGCTTGCTGCCCACTTCGCCGTGGATGAGCTGGACGGCGATATCCTGCAGACCCTCAGCTTGCTCACCGCAGGCTTCCTCCAAGACGGCATTGTTCTCCCACTCCCGATCCGCGACATGAGCGTAGACTCCCGAGGGAGAGGCGTGAGTAACTCGGGTGGTGGTCACTAAACCAGCAGCTTTGCCCGCATCCATGGCCCACTTGCCCAGGGAGAAGACATGGTTTGTTTCATCAGCCATGGCCAGGCAGTCGCCTCTCTTCACATGCGCATTGACGCCAATGGTTCCGTAGTTGGCCTTGACTCCGCACAGGTACGAGGTGGAGGTGCAGGCACTGTCCGGGACTATTTTATCCACCGAATAGGTCTTGGACAAACCCGTGAAGGGGAACTCCTCGAAGGACAGCTTCAGCTCCTCGCCGCCGATGTAGCTTCTGGCCGCTGCCAGAGTGGTCAATCCCATGCCGTCGCCCAGGAAGAGGATGATGTTCTTGGCTTTGTTCGTGTTCCTCACAAAGTTCAACTTCTCACGGATCAGCTTCTTGCTGGCCGAAAGCCAGTACTCCGAGGTTTCCTCTCCAGAAACCATGCGCAGACGCGGACTGCTTGGTAGATGGGGATGCATCCGTTCCTCGTCAACGGGCAGCTGGCCCGGAACAGCGGCACTCCATGCCAGGGCGACGAGGCTTAGGCCAATCCAGAACTTGAGAGTAGACATTCTCGCAATGCTTTCACTCCGCCAGCTAGCTGGATACTGTACTCCGTAGTCACATGCGGGGCATTAATATACCCAGCGATCGGATCAGGTGCAGCTCGGCCGAGGAGTCGATAGGGCACGGAGTCGCGTCGGGTAATTTATGGCCTCTCCTTTGGCCAGACCGTGATAGTCACGTTTCCCGGCATTTGGCACTCGAGATAATTGCTCGATCGCCACTCGAGATTGCCCATCAAATCACAATAACAGTCCAATATATCAAATGCGTATGTATATTACAGGAAAACCGAGGAGGAGGCTATATAACCCGGCCGATCCGTCTAATTTGGCCAGTCTCGCGGCAGCTTTCGACCGGAGTAATTCTCATTTTAAAGTTCCAAGATGAGAACCAGTAGTAGTGCCCTAATCTTGTGCTCTTTCTTGGCTCTCCTGTTCCTCCGGGTTCGGGCTGACTTAGCCGACCAACAGGAACAAGGTGAGTGGCTATTACGAATACGAAACCCGAGTCCGCAGAGAGAGCTCCAACGAATGGGAATCGTCTTGGATCCCCCTGGCTTATCTATGGCCAATAGCAAGAGCTGGAGCCTCTGGGCTTATCGCAAATCTTGTTAACTCATTAAGCTTGCGGCCTAATCTAAGATCTATTTTTGAAAAGGTTTAGTCATGGGCGGAGGGTACAATATAATTTATGATTTGAGGGTTCACGTGAACAGGAATTATCAGCTAAGAGGGGAGAGGGTTAGAAAGGGTTGTCGAAATTATTTAACTAAATATTTTAAAGTTTATATTTGTTTTTCAATATTGATAATGAATAATAATATATAGTATGTATCAATATTTATGTTATTTATTTTTACAAAAATTAATAAGCTAAGAAAAAAGAAGACTTTAACTTAATTTAAGCCCCGATTTCTGCAAGCGTAATTACTTACCTTTCTGGCTGATGAAATCATTACTTAATCGCCACTGCAAAAAAACGTTTTCAACACGTTTTATTATTAAATAATCAGGTGCAATTTCTTCAACGATTAGATGTTAAACGCGACCCCAATAAATGGCTATAATTAAAACTGATTTATAGATTTTATCAAAGAAACTACCGCCAGAAAACATGTTTATTGCCAGAGTTGGTAGTTTTATTAGTCCAAAATTTCCCCGCCGATTTTCGATTAGTTGCTAACCCAAAGTCCGGAATTCACAGAGCACCATCCACGCCTGTCGGCCTCACGCGACTTTGTGGCCCTCGACGAGGAGCTGGAGACACGTTTCTGGCATGATAAGGCCCAATCGATTCTGGCCGATAAGCTGGCCGGCCACCAGAAGCTGAACGAGAACCGCGCCAAGAACGTGATCATGTTCCTTGGCGACGGCATGTCCATCCACACGATTGCCGCCACCCGTGACTTCATGGGCGACAGCAACGAGCAGGTCTTCTTCGAAAAGTTCCCCTACTTGGGCCTGTCCAAGACGTACGCAGTGAATGAGAGGACTCCGGATTCGGCCAATACAGCCACGGCTTACCTTACCGGTGTGAAGGCCAACTACGGCACCATTGGCGTCAATGCCCAGGTGCAGCGTGGCGACTGTGAGTCCGCCAACGATACTAGTACACACACCCCAAGCATTGCCCAGTGGGCCCAGGAGGCGGGCAAGTGGGCGGGTATTGTGACCACCGCCAGGGTAACGCATGCCTCACCAGCCGGTACCTATGCCCATGTCGCCGACAGGAACTGGGAGACCGATGGGGATATCACCAAGTCCAACTGCAGTCCCGAACTCAACACGGACATTGCCCGGCAGCTGGTGGAGTGGCCCGTGGGCCAGGAACTCCGGGTGATCATGGGCGGCGGCCGGTCCTACTTCCGCGATAAGTCGATGCGCGATGAGGTAGGAGTTTTGGGACTCCGCACCGATGGTCGGGATCTGATCAAGGACTGGCAGGAGATCAAGAAGCAGCAGGGATCCGAGGGCAAGTACGTATGGTCATTCAGGGGCCTCCGAGATACGGATCTCAGCAAGACGGACTACCTCCTTGGACTCTTCGAAACCTCGCACTTGCCTTATCATGGCGATCGCCAGCGAACCCACTACGAAGAGGCTGAGCCCTCGCTCTCCGACATGACTGAGGCGGCCATCAAGATGTTGAGCCAGAACGAGAAGGGCTACTTTTTGTTTGTGGAAAGCGGCCGGATTGACATGGCCCACCATGAGACGAAGGCCAGGAAGGCGCTGGAAGATACCCAGGAGTTTGCGGCTGCCGTGGAAATGGCCAGGGAAATGACCAGCGAGGAGGACACTCTGATTGTGGTGACCTCGGATCACTCGCACACCATGTCCATCAATGGTTATCCGGTGAGTAAATGAAGCTATTTTCCAGCTATTTATAAATTGTAATATATATAAATTTCTAACTTAAATATTTATAATAATTTCTCTTAAATTGATATTTCTAGTACCGCCGCCAGAATATCCTGTCGCTGGCTCCCAACCTGGCTGACGACGAGTTGCCGTTCACCATTCTGTCCTATGCCAATGGCCCTGATACCTACAACTCAGATTCCGGTCGCAACGATCTCTCTCGTGTGGACACAACCAAGGAGGACTTTACATTCCCGGCCACGGTTCCTTTGAGTAGCGAGACCCATGGCGCCGAAGATGTGGGCGTCTTTGCCTCCGGTCCTTTTGAACACCTATTTACAGGCAATTACGAGCAGAGCTCTATTCCGGCCATGATGGCATATGCGGCCAACATGGGGCCTTTTGCCAAAGATAAGCTGGACGAGTAAAGTCTCGTATACTCATAAGGAATACTCAATAAATACAGAGAGATTAGCATAAGATTGTTCCTTAAGGAAGTGTATATATGTACTTAATTAATTAATCGAAAATTATAGGAAATAAATTGAAAGTTTCCATATAAATTACTTAAATAGGGGAAACATTAAACGCTAATATTATGGTAAATTCTGGAGCTGTGAGAAAATAAAATTAACCTATTCCTTATAATAGAAGAACATCTAACGAATTGTAAATTCTTTAAAAGCAAATACTAATATAAATATTAAAATTAACCAAACTACAGTTCATCCATCTTAAAAATAAATACCGCTTGTTCAGCCAACTTCAAAATGGGTCACTCTGGGATCATAAAATGAAAATTGGTTCTCGAAAGAATTAATACAAAATTAAAATGCAATATTGCAGATGGTATTTCCATGTTCCCTGGTCGAACTTGAATATTCGTGCTGACCTCTAAGCGGAATGGGATGGGAAGGGAAGGGAGACACACATAAAGACCTTCTTAACAACCAAAACAAATCAGGTAGCGAGTAACGGCCCACTCCAGCAGGCAGGTAAGACAGTGGTAAGTAAGTCCTCACCCCACAAAATGGGAAAGTGATTTCCCGAAGCCTGAGGTTACCTGCTGATCGATTTTGCTGACCGTCGTCAGTTGCGTTTTGCATTCTCTACTTTCAACAACTAAGCGAAAATGTTCGCGACTGTAACTGTGGCTTATACCGTTTTAGGCATTTTAATAAGTGTGGTCATTACGTCTTACGTGCGCATTTTTTACGGGGCCCAGCGGCGGGTTAATCAGCCCCTTAAGAATGCCCTTTCCACGGGACAGAATCAGAAGATGAAGAAATACAGTCAAGCGCCTGGACCACGTCCTTGGCCCATCATTGGCAACCTTCACCTGCTGGATCGCTACAGGGACACTCCATTTGCGGGCTTCACGGAGCTGGCCAAGCAGTTTGGAGACATTTACTCGCTGACCTTTGGGCATACCCGCTGCCTGGTGGTAAACAATCTGGAGCTGATCCGCGAGGTTTTGAACCAGAACGGCAAGGTGATGAGTGGACGACCGGACTTTCTGCGTTATCACAAACTGTTTGGGGGAGAGCGTAGCAACTCTCTGGCCCTCTGCGATTGGTCGCAGCTCCAGCAGAAGCGAAGGAACCTCGCGCGACGCCACTGTTCGCCAAGGGAGTCCTCGTCCTTTTATGTGAAAATGTCCGAGATCGGTTGTGCCGAGATGGAGCACTGGAACCGAGAGCTCAGGGAACAGCTAGTGGCCGGAGAACCCATGGAAATCAAGTCACTGATCCTCAAGGCATGCGCCAATATGTTCAGCCAGTATATGTGCTCCCTGAGATTCGATTACCAGGACAAGGAGTTTGAGCAGATTGTTCAGTACTTTGACGAGATCTTCTGGGAGATCAACCAGGGACACCCGCTGGATTTCCTGCCCTGGCTGTTTCCCTTCTATCAGCGGCACCTCAACAAGATAACCAACTGGTCAACGACCATCCGCAAGTTCATCTTGGATAGGATTATCAGTCACAGGGAGTTGAACGTGGATGTGGATGAGCCGGATAGGGATTTCACAGATGCTTTGCTCAAGAGCATCGTTGAGGACAAGGAGGTCTCCCGGAATACCATCATCTTCATGCTGGAGGACTTTGTTGGTGGCCATTCGGCAGTGGGAAATCTGGTGATGCTAGTGCTGGCCTATATAGCCAGGGATCAGGATATAGGCAAGAGAATCCAGGAGGAAATTGATGGCCTTACAACGGCGGAGAAGCCACAAATCAGCTTGATGGATATGAACGAAATGCCATATACAATGGCCACTATATTCGAGGTGCTGAGGTACTCTTCTTCCCCAATTGTTCCTCATGTCACCACCGAGGATGCAGTGATCTCTGGCTATGGGGTAACCAAGGGCACCCTTGTCTTTATCAACAATTATGTGCTCAATACCTGCGAGAAGAACTGGGTTAATCCCCAAAAGTTTAATCCGCAAAGATTTCTGGAGAAATCGCACAGGAGAAACTCTCATAAGGGTTCGGGTTCGGATTCGGGCTTTGAAAGCGACACGGAGAAGCTTCAGTTAAGGAAAAACATTCCACACTTTTTGCCTTTTAGCATTGGCAAGAGGACCTGCATTGGCCAGAATCTGGTAAGAGGATTTGGTTTCCTTATACTGTCTAATATACTGCAGAGATATGATGTGAGCAGCCACGATCCCTCAACGATTCAGATAAGTCCCGAGAGCTTGGCCCTGCCAGCCAAGTGTTTTCCTTTGGTTCTAAGGCCCAGGGAAAAGTTGGAGTTGAAATGAAGTTATATAAATTCTTTGATTATCTTGAAAAGAAACAATAAGCCTTTTGCTTTTAATTAGAATTAAGTTTCTTCCACCTCTTCAAAAAGGAAGTTACTTACTTAAACAACAAAAAAGGAAGATATATATCAAATTGATATTGATTTGTACAAGGTTCAGCGAGAAATTATAACGAAATAGTTGAACTATTTGAATGGGAATAAAACTGAAATTTACTTTTCATTAACTCAAGGCAAAGACATTTGTATTTGTAAACACATACACACGCACACACCTCACACACACATACATTTGTTTGTAAGATTAGATTTAATTCGAATATAATTTCATTAGACTAAGCAATGACTCAGATTATACGTATAATTGTATGTTAATTCGTGTATAATTCTTAAGCGAACTATTTACATTTTTATTTTCTTGCAGAAATCAAAGTCGAACCATAATTATATTTAAATATATATATAGCGTATAAAACCTAAAACGATTTCTATCTGTAAATGCGATTTGTTCACAAAATTGTCAGAAAATGGAAACTAAATTAACTTGGAAATAATTCAAAGGATCAATTGGAGTGTTAAAATTAAAATTATCTATTAAACAAATTTATTGGCTAAAAAATCCAACTAAAAATGGGACTTCTACTGCACCTCCACCTCCACCTTCGGTTGTTCCACTGCCTCCGCTTTGGCCTCACCCTCAGTCTCTTTGAGCTGCTCGGGACTCGCCATCCCACTACCATCGTCCACATCCAGAGTCTTGGGCAGCGGTCCCAATTGCTGCAGTATATCCACCGGCATTATCTCGGTGATGGTGGGCACAGATTTCACCGTGAACTGAGTGGGCAGGTCGGGTAGTTTGGGCAGTAGCTCAGGTAATGGTGGCGGCGTAAAGAAGGGAGCTATCATGGCCGGCGGTGGCGTGGAGGCAGCTGGTGCAGGCACTGCCACAGGAGGCACAGGAACAGGTACCGGAACGGGCGAGGGTTGGACATAACCCTGATAGCCTAGCACTGGTATAGCCTGCGCCACTGGAGACAGCGTGGATCCACCAGCCATCGGAGGTGGTCCACTCAGGTAATAGGGCATCCCATCGGGCATGGCCATGGGCATGATGGGCAGCGGTGGCGGTGGATGTTTGCTGAAGAACTCCTTAAGCATGGCCGCCTTGGTGGCCGGATCCACATGGGCAGGAATATTTGGCGGGCGGTGGCGCATAAAGCCCGGCGGAAACGGAGGCAAACGACCCGTCTTGATCAGCATGGCAAAGTGCTTGGGGTCAAACGGAGGGCGGAGATTGGGTCGCAAGACCCGTGAGTGAGTCTTCACAATGGCTCCCTTGAGGGGATCGTAGTGGAAGTAACGGAACTTGGGCTTCTTCTGCACCAGCACGGGCTTCTCCTGGTTGCTGGGCCTCGGTGTGAGCGGCGGCGGTGGTGGGGGCAAAGCAAGCAGCTCATCCCGAATCTGCTGCAGTCTGGCGGCGGCACGAGAGCGACGCTCTTGATATTGACATAAAGCACGATCCACCGCTAAGGAGACAATGGCTCGATCCTCGCTCTCGCTCTCGTAGTTGGGCAGCACATTGTCCACGAAGTTCACACGTTTTCGCTTGGGTTTGCTGTTGAGAAAAAGAGAAAAATGTAAATAAAAATCTCTAAAAAAAAAGTTCTATTATTCTTAAGCTTACCTTTCATCCTCCAAAGGTTCCTCTGCTGCCACTGGCATGAGGCTTGCCTCCTTCACTGCCAAGGCCTCACCCGTGGGCACAATCTCCAAGACATTGCCCTTTTGTACAGCCACTGGCAATACAGGAGCCATGGGCAGTTCCCTGAGCACTGATGATCCTCCTCCCAGCTGTGGTGAACCCATCTCTCCTGGATAATCACCATAAATGTGGGCATAACCCTCCGTGAACTGGGCATAGGCCTGCTCCATGTTGTAGGCGGAATCCATGTAGGCGGCATAAGTATCATAGCCGGTGCCCGTGGGATCCTGATACTCCTGCTGCATCAGCGACATGTTGTAGTAGTAGGCGGCCGCCTCCATGCCCTGATTCTCGCCGAAATAGTCAGCAAAGCTTTGGCCTCCACCATCCCTGGGCGAACGGAATCGCGGGGATCTGGAGCGGGAGCGGCTTCTCCTGCGGGTGGGTGAGCGGGAATGCGACCAACTGCGTCGCATGGGCGGAGAGGGTGGCTTAAATGGCAGTGGCGAGCGGCGATCCCTGTCCCGATCCCGTTCCCGCTCCCTTTCTCTTGTCAAGGAACGTCGTAGACGCGGGTGAGGTGGTGATCGGGGTCCAGCCACTTTATGGGGGCCAGGAGAAAGAGATCCCCGTCTGCGGTGATTACCCACAGTCAAAGGAGGACGTCTTCGGCGATTGGGACTTCTGCTGCGGGTTCGACTCCTAGTCAGGCTGCGACTGTGACTCCTTCCCATTTTGCTGGTTGCGGGTGCTGCACCTGATCCTCCACCGCTGTTCCTCTTGGCGAAACGTGAACCTCTTCTGGGCGACGGAGGACGCCATCGCTTGGGACTCGGGGAACGGGACTTTGGCCTCAGACTGCGACGCTTCGATATATTTCGGGAGCTGGAACGCGAACGGGATCTGCGACGATTAGCCGATGGCGGTGGAACCCTGGGCTTTGAGCGGGTTTCCACAATTGTGGGCTTCACTATAGCTATCTCCTTGGGCGGTTTTTGAGTTGGCAACGGCAGGGAAACCGTTGGCTTCGGCTGCTGTTCCGTTTCATCCTTGTCGAAAATGGCAGATTTACTGGTCAATTTCAGTCGCGAAATGGTCATCTTGATGGCCCCTCGATTGGCATCAAAGATGCTATTGACAGGAGCGGGGGGTTCCACTTGCGGGGGGGCTTCCATTTGCTGCTGCTGCTGGTGATCTTCACTGGAACTACTTTTGAGTTCCTGCTTCCTGTACTTATCCATAATGGCATTGCGCTGCATAAGAAACAGGGACTCCATTTTCAGCAGCTCCTCGGAGATCTCATCGCCCGCATCATAGTTCTCGCGCATCATTTGAATCCTGGCCAGATTATCCTCCAGACTCTTGAGTTTTCGCAGATCCTTGCTTACATTGTTCTTTTTTTGCTGCTGCTCCTTGCCAGACTGATCGTCTGGCTGGGACTTGGAGGCTTCTGTTGCTGTGGGAGACTCTTCACCCGAAGTGTTTTCATTGGGATCCGCCTCCTCCTCCTCCTCCGAACTGGAGGAGTCATCGTCATCGTCATCAGAGTCGCTGCTACTGCTGCTGGAGGATGAACTGTCGGAGCCGGAGGAACTCTCTTCGTTAGTGGAATTGCTCAAGGAACTGTTTTTGGAGGCTTCTTCCTGCATCTCAATGCTGTTCATGAATTTGTCGTACAACTCATGGATATTGCTCATGGGCAGGTTGCCCTTGGCCGCTTTGGAGCGGGGAGGTGGCGTGCTGTTGGCATTCCACAAGGCATTTGAGTCGTCTTCATCCTCGTCGTAGTCATCATTGAATTGGGCAGGAGGCGGCGGTAGAGGCGGGGGATTAGGATTGGGAGCAGGAGCAGCAGCAGGAGCAGAAGTTGGAGTGACCGGAGCAGCATTCTTTGGCATGCTGGATATGGAATCATCATTCTCCCAGTTGTCTATATAGTCGTCCGTGTCTGGGCTTTCCTGCTCCTTGGCCAAAGGCGGTGGGGCATTCGCTGCCACTGCTCCATTCCTCACCAGCACATTCTCCTCATTTCCATCCCGATCCTCTCTTGGTGGAGTTGCATTGCGTTCCACTTTGATGCGGGTCACTGTAAACGTTTTCTGAGGCGGCGGCGGTGGCGGTGTTAGATCCTTCTCAATCTTTATGCTGATATCCCTGAACTCCTGCTGGCCTGTCCTGCCCGCCAGCGATTCACTCTCGCGTTCCAGATCTTTATCCCAGTCTTCTTCTTCGCTTTCGCTGGCGCAACGACTGCCGCCGTTTCTATGGAACGAATAGGATTTCCTCTCCTTGCTTAATACTGATTCGCGGTTAAAGGGGTTCACGTAGCGCCGCTGCTCTGCCTCCTTTTCCACCTTGATCTCCTTGGGTGCTTCCTTCCGCTCCTTGTACTCGTTGGTGCGCCGAATAAGCTTCTCCTTGGTGGCCAGCAAAGCCTCCAAGTGCAAATCATTATCATCGTCCTCGAGCAGGGCGCCAATTCGGCTGTGAATCTCGCTGGCCTTGAGCAGGGGCGTCAGCTTGGTGGATGGAGCAATGGGTGTGGTGGTAACTGGTGTCGCCTTCAATGGCGGCGTGGTGCTTCTTTCGATGATCACAGCTGCAGCTGAGACAGCTGTGGCAGTGGCAGTGTTCGATCTTGGCGGTGAGTCAGCGAAAATATCAAAGACCTTGGGGGTGGCTGGAGGAGTCTGCCCACGCTGCTGGGGTGGCGTCATCGGAGGTGTGCCCTCCTGGCGTGTCCAAGCGGAAGTAGACTCGCTCTTGATGTGAGTTAGACTGGCATTCCCCAAGGAATCGTGAGGAGTGGCCGCTCTTCTGGAGCGGCTGTCCAACTGCTTCTCCCTCGAGTGATCCCTGGACTTGTCATGCTTGCTATGTCTACCCTTCTCTCTTGAGTGTTCTTGGGAGTACCTTTCCCGGGATCGCTCTCTCTGCTTGTCCCGGGAATGTTGTCGTCTTCGTTCGGGTAGCCTTTCCTTTGGGGTTTCTGTGATGTTTTCTTTTTTATCCCTCAATTCTTTTTGACTTCTTTCTGCTGATTTTTCGTGGATTCTTTCTTTGCTACTTCTTCGGTTGCGGGTATTTTCTTTAGATTTTTCCCTGTGATTTTCCCTAGATCTTTCGCGCTGCCTAATCTTGGATTTATCCATGAATTTATCAGACTTTTCAAGGATTTCTTTAGACTTGTACTGAGGCTCATTTTCTGTTTCTTTAGATCTACCTCTAGTGTGCTTCTCCTTACGATCCTGGAACTTTTCCATCAGCTTTTCTTTGGATCTAGACCTGTCCTTAGTCCTGGCTCTTGTGTGATCTCTCTCCCTTGAACGTTCTCGAGTCTTGCCCCTCTTTTGATCTTTCTCCTGGGACATTTTCCTGTCTTTTCCTCGAGTTTGGTCCTTCTCAGAGACAGATTTCCTTCTTGCTGGATTCCCCTCCCTGCTTTTCTCTCTCTTTCGATCCCTCTCCCTGCTTTTCTCCCCCTTTTGCTCCCTTTCCCTGCTTTTCTCTCTCTTTTGCTCCCTTTCCCTGCTTTTCTCCCTCGTTTTCCCTCGCGCTTGATCTCTTCCCCTGGAACGTTCTCTCGTTTTGTCTTTGCTGGAATCTCTTTCCCGGGATTTTCCTCTAGAGTTCCTTTGCTGAGATGCTCTTCTGGACTTTTCTCTGTTGAACTCCCTCTCCTTTGATCTCTCTTTTGTCTTTCTTCGGGTTAAATCCCTGTCCTTAGACTTCTCCCTAGCTTTTTCAGGAGAAGATCCTCTTGTTGAAGCCTGAGATCTCTCCCTGGTTTTCCCTCTGCTTGAAGCTCTTTCCTTCTCCTTTGATTTGTACCTTGTCTTTCCACTGGCTGTTATATTCAGCTGCGATTGGGATTCTTCCCCGGACCTTTCCCTCAATGGATCCGGTGGTTCTGAAGCATTCTTCTCCTTCTCATCGCTGGCGGCAGGATCCTTTGTATTCTCCGCTTTTTGCTGGCAATCCTTATGCTTGGCACTGGCGCACTCGGGAATCAGATTGAAGGTAAAGGACACAGCCGGCTGCAGCGTGGTCCAGCTGAAAGGAAAAACATAATTTCTGCCCATCTCTTATGTAACTTCTCTCGATGAAACTCTTACCTTAGCTCCGATTGGGGTCGCTTACAGCGTTTAGGATTGTTGCCTACACTTCCTGGTCCTGGTCCTGGTCCTCCTGGTGGCAGCTGAGCTGTGCCCGGTGGCAGCACAGGGGATTGCCCACCACCCATGCGAATCGGTGTCGGGGGCCGACCAAAGAACGGCGGTCGCATGCCCCGCGGTCCGCCCCTGGCCATTCGGGGCATGAAGCCCATGCGGGGGAAATCAAAGCAGGAAGGCGGAGCTCGCATATGGAATCTCAGGGGACTCAGGCCCAGAAACGGAGTGGGCGGCGCCTGGGGTAAGGCCGCAGCAGCAGCAGCCGCCTCCGCCTGCTTCTCCTTTCGCGCCTGCTGCACATCCTCCACGCTCTTCAGATCCTCCACCGAAGAGTCCGTGTCCGAGTAGAGACCCTCACTGTCATCGGCCTCGTCCATGGGCGTTTCCTGCGAACCATTCTCTTTGCGGGCCATGTCATGAAGGGCTCCATCGGCCTCCTTGATGTGGTTTAGGGTCTTGCGCAGCGTCTTGCCCAGCAGCATCTGCTTCTTGAGGGCGGGACTGGACGAGAGGCGGTGGTGCGGCGGGGTCACCACCTCGCCCGGTTCCAGGCTGTTGCTTGTGTCTCCGTCCTGCAAAGCCTCCGGTGGGGGGTGCTTTGATGAGGGAGGTACTTCTAGGTCAGAGGATCCTCCTCCAGTCACGGACTCTGGCGCTGCTGCTCCTCCTACGGCTGAGTGCGACATCTTTGCATCCGGCGACCTCGAATCGGTTTTTCTCCCTCTCCCTCTCTCTCTCTCTCTGTCACTCTCTATGTGTGTGTGTGTGTGTGTGTCGCTTGTTCTTCGCCTCTCCCCCTTTTTGTTTGGGAGCACACGCTTTCTTTCTCAATGGCGGCGCCGCGTTGGTTTTCCACGCCTTTTCCTCGCCCCCAGTCGCCGGATCGATGGTCAGGAGCGAGCGGTGGTCGTCGTCGTCGGTTGCACGATACAAATTATACAAGGTAACGTGCATTTCGTGCTCCCCTTGCCCTCATTGTTTTGTTTTTTTTTGCCGACGAGACTTTTATAATTCTATCATGGTTGAAAAGCTATCGAATGTCTGGGTATCGAATGGAATTGAACTTTATATGCGATACTATCGAGCCTATCGATATTGATAGTGATTAAATAACTATTATTTATTTTTAATTATAACTATTATCTAAATATTATTTTATTTATTATCATGTATAGTTTAGTTTAAGTGATGAAAATAATGGAGGAAATAAATCGATATTTTCCTCGCACAGTCTGGCAACGCCAAGAAAAAGATATGTAAGTGTGGCCATATTTCAGAACTGTCAACGCAAATGCGCGATTTTTATGAAATTCGAAACTAAACAAACTTTGTTTATATTCGTATCCTGCATTTCTGATATTTTCAATATTGCATTATAAATTACAAATAAAATAAATTTAAAAATCCTGTTTAACGCTTTCTGAAAAATATTTTTAAAATGGATGAAATCGCAAAGGTATTCTTCTATATCAATGGCACTTCGCTTTTATTGGTATAAACATAAGTTAGTGTATATTTTTTTAGTAGTGGCAATTGAATGAATGAACATTTACAATTTTTGGTTTCCATAAAAAACCCCTAGAATAGCGGCGGCCATGATAGATATAAACATAAAGAACTTAAAGAAGTTTTGATAACCATAAATCTTAATCTCCCGGTAATCTGAGATATTGATCTGCTCTTCCTCGAAGCCGGAAAAGAGACCACCGACCAGGCCGAAATATTCCTCCAACACACACTTGATCTTGGCCGTCCATAGTGTCGCGTCCTGCACCTTCCAGCAACCTTGCAGATAGTTATCTGCGCGAAAGACCACGGCCGCCTGGATAATTAACATGAGGCTCTGCTGGTCAAAATTCCCGTCAATGGGCTTTAGGAAAACTTCCACGGTGACCTTCTCGCCGGGCGCTAGAAGCCCGGTATTAGGATGCAAGAAGAACATTTCAGGCGTGGTGGTTTTTAGCTTAAATGACACGCTCTGGATCTTCCTGGGATTCTCGATGACAACGGTCTTCCTCACCACACGATTGAAGGGACCCTCGAAGACAATAGCGTCTCCCGGGGTCAGGTAGAGCAGTGCCGGCTTCTTGTTGTCGCTCATCGTAATTCGTTTGTGTTTTTTAGTTATCTTCAAAGGGAATAAAATAAAAGATTTTAGAAATGTAAGTTTAAGCCGTTTGACAACTTACTGAATGAAAAATTCGGACAAGAGTGAAATTAGTAGCGCTTGTATCATGGCTTTTATGATTGACTTATCATTTCGATATTAATCGCTTTTCAAGTTTTGGGTAACCATATTTAAAACCCCTGAAATGGGAATAAGTATTTAAAATATCTTGAAACTCGCATAACTGTTAAATAAAAAACTTATGTAAAATATTATTTATTTACTGTTAAAAATGGAGCGGAAACAGGAGGATATTATTTGTTTTTAAAAGCTTCTAAAACCGTTTTCTTTCTAGAAAACAAAGGAAAAAACGTAACTTTTACGGTTATAGTTGCCACTCTACCAACTTTGTAATAAATTGAACTAAACAACAAACTTTTACATGCTCTAGGGGTTCCAGTAACTGTGCGAAATGCAATCAAACACCCAAATGCACTTTACCGCTGCACACTGCACTTATTTCCGCTTCCTCCTGCCGGCTACCGGCAATCACTCAAATGCGAAGTGCAAATAAATGACAAATTACAATAGCGGTGGTTGTGCCCGCTAACCACAAATACGGAGAGATGCACAGAAAAATGTGTAATAAGCTTGAATTTAAGTGAAGCGAAACGGGGGAATAACCGCCGCGGTGCAAAGATTATGACATTGCCCTCCGGCGAACAACAAATAAAGGCTTTTTCGAAGACATCCCAAAAAAGGAAAATATTGCCTGGAGATTGACTCTAAATGCAAAATGTCACTTTATGATCTTACTAATCTGCACTGAAATAAAATTAAATAGTACTTATAATACTAATACAATAAATAACACACAAATATTGTCTTGACTTAAATGCTAAAATGCAAATATTTGATTATTAGCAAGGGATTCCCTATTGACCTAAGTAAAACATTTGATCTTTAGCAAATTTCTAGTTATAAATCAGTAGTAGTTTTTGTAATGTATTATGGCTAATAAATATAATTCATCTTAGGGGATTTTTTGTTCATACGATTTTAAATTTTATTACTAAGTCAAGGGAAAAAACCCTTCAACACGTTTATAAATTGTAAAAGGGCGTGTTTCATGTGATGGATGTATACAATGTATTTTAGAGGTTTGTTTTGCTTTTAATTTACGAGTGTCTCCCTTGAAGTTGACTTGATAACTGCTGAAACTTTCAATCATTTTAATTGAATTTATTTTTTACAGTTTATTTGAGGGCAAAAATACAATAAAAGGGTCGACAACAGTGGAGGTTTGTATCTCTTCTAGAATTATAGAATATGCACTTGTTGATATTATAATTTGATTTATATTTAATTCTAGAGATCCCCTATAACTATAAATACCTCAATATTTACCTTGAACTATATATATTCTTAAATATTTAACAAATTAAATTAATAAACCATCAATGATCACTATAACAGAGGTCCTGTAATTCCCTGTTAAAATTACATTTCAATCTTATGTTACTTTTAAAACTAATTTACTGGCAGACCAGGTATATCTTTGACTTATTAAATTATTAAATTTGCCTCTAGGTGCCCCTCAGCTGCCACCGAGTGCCGGCAGCGCTCAATGTTTTTCTTTCTTTTGTGGATTTGCATGTGCAACTTTCACCTGGCGCTGCCACGACAGCTGTCGACGCCGACGATGGAGTCGCTGCTGCAGCGCTCTGGCAGAGGCGAAAGGTGCAAATTAATTTGTGGCGCCCCACAATAACCTTCCTCACTCCGGCTGCCTCGCCATCATTCCGAGCGTCGTAATCTGCTGCATTTGAAGCAATTTTTCCTTCATTTTCTCAGCTTTGTCGTCGGCTCAAAGCTTGCCCAAAAAACCCATCCCCGAATGTAACGTGTTATCTCATTTTGAAGATCTTCAACTGCTAAGTGGATGTGCAGGCGAAAAAAGCTGCCACCATTGTTTGAGAATGTCGAAAAATCAACTTGGATGTCCCCCGGTACAAATCTCATTATGTGTGTGTGTCTTCTCTGGGGGATCTTCAAGCAAGGGCTTTGACTTTGGGGCTTTCTGTGACCACGAGACTTCTCGAATCTGGCACTTGGGTGCGAAAGCCTTGGGCAGTATAGTACTTTGGGTGTGCTTTGTCCTGAAGATGAGAAGAACAGGAGTAAACAACCAAAGGTGAGATAAAGGTAAAGGTGAGACATATTCAAGAAAGATGCGGAAATATTTGACTCACAATGAATCAGTCACAAAACCCCCCAAAAAAAGCAGGAGTTAATAATTAATTGAAATCGTGATTACTAGGTTCTTAAAAAATGCTGAAGTTAATTTTGAATTAATATTATAAAGAAACTAATTAGAAAGTAATTATTATTGTTAAATACCCAGTTTTAAGTTGGTACAAACAAAACATAGCCTACTTTTAGGGGGCTCAGTACACGGCGTATACTTATTTTAAAGATATTTTTGCAAAAGATTTAAAAAATATTGAATAGAAATATAAATTATGTTCGGAATTAAAATAATAAACATGAGAATATTTAATAATAATTCATAACTAATTATTTTCTAGGAAATACACTACAATTTAACGACATTCGACAGCAATAAAAATATGTATAATTAATAGCACTCTTGGCTTCATTAGAAATTTAATAGTTTTATTTAAAGCATCCCACTAATGAAGCTTAAAAGGTCGGTCTTAAAACCGCTCATGCAAGTACTGCGCGTTCTTGCCTCTTTAAACTTTCATAAATCACTTTCCTCAGTAACTGACACCCACAAACTGGCTTCCTCCATTACCGCAAGTCTTTTCAATTAACATTTTTAAATGCCACATTAAGCCAAATATGCACAGCTACAAATGTAGTTAAATGTAGTTAATTTTTTTTTCTACTTTATTGTACACAAAACACATATATTTTCATGATCTAGCCGGGCAATTAATACCACAGAGAAGCGTTAAAAACGCAACGCTCCATGGGCATCGAGGGCGGCATCGTGGTACTGCTTGAAAAGCAAATACAAAATACAAAGTAAAGTTGGCTTTGACAAATGAGAGCGGTAAATGTTCCAGCCACCGGCAGTTCCAATCCAAAAAGCTTATGGCAATGACGAGTCATTGACATTCGCTGAGATCGCTGTCTGAACTAGAAAACTTACAAATCCGCATTCGAAAAATGTGATAATTGCAATGGAATACAATGTAAAATGAAAGAGAGATGGAGAAGACGGTGTTGGATATACCCTTAAATATTTAGAAAAATTATACAAATTGTTAAATTAGTTGTAAAAGATTCGGGGGGTTATATATACTGAAGGGAGTTGGTGCATCGAAGCATCTGTAGGTTTGATGTACTTGTCTGCTGAAAGATGACCTCAGTCTGAAAATAAAAGGTAAACTGTAAAATATTTTTAAAAATAAAAATACAAACCACAACGAAATGGAAATAATTTTTAGCAGTTTAGAACAAAATAAAAATCTAAAATTTGTTAACCTTTATTTATATTTATTTACAAACATTAGCAGAAAAATAAAGAGAACCTTTTCGAGAGAGTATTAGAATCCACAGCAATATCCATTCATATGCGTGTTAATTTATCTATATACAAATCACTGCACAGAGTTGGTTAGTTTACTCGAAACAGAAGCGTCGCTAATTGGCAGATTTAGGAGGAACTAAAAAAAGAGGAAAGAGCGGAACAACCTAAATGAAGATCTCTGTCAATTTACGGACTGCTAGGCATACAAAACCTCCTATTGTTCCTGTCCAAATTGGCTTAATTTATTCGGGCATGCTTTCATCACATGCTCAGTGCCGAGAGGCAGGTAACTCCGACCGACTCAGAGGTGTTAATAGCCGGTCGCACGTTCGCTTCGTTGCCCGCAGAAAGATGCTTGCTTGATTCTAAGAACGCAGTTTCTCCGCGGAGATGAATACACTGCCGTCTATATGGTATAGTATAGAATCTATACTATAGATGGAAGTACACGTAGGAAAAATATGTAAAATCCCCTCGGCAATCGTTGAAGCATTTGAAATCCAATTGTAATTACTGCTTCGTTCACTCTCCCGTGACCGACTCACGTCAAATGCGATACAAATATTACTCGCTGCGGGTCTAGGAAGTTGGAATCACTAATTGAGTGGGGAAAAGTTTTTAACAAATCAAGTGGAATATAAAATGTGTATAATTTTGTAGGGGAACCTCATAGAAAAAAAGCAACGAATAATATAGGGTAATTAACAATGTATGGATAATTAAACAGGTCTATTCTTAGATGAAAGAATCTAATTAAAGATGAGTTCTAAGCCTCTGCTTTTGAGTAAATGCAGAATCTTTTAATAATAATTAATATATATATAGAAAATAGTTTAGTGCTAAATAAAGAGCGAAGTTCACACTTTCTAGTCTAGAAAATATATTAAGCGTAGTTTAAAAAATATTATAAATATTATTTAGAAGCTTTAAAGACTTGAAATATTTTTGTTTTATCAAATTTGTAGTTATACTTAAACTAAAATAATTTTTTACTCTCAAACTCTTTAAGACTAAGTGGTAATATCTCCTGTAACATCACTTTATGCCCACAACAAAGTCCATTAAAATCTATAGCCCCCAGACATGTTTTTCTTTTTCTTTTGCCTTTCATATATTCGTAACTTTTTCGGTTTATTTTGGTTGGTTTGTTTACTATTTTTTTTATATCGTTATTAGCTAATTTTAGCCAAGCCAAAATGGCGAACAGTGCGAACTGCGCTAACGACCGAAAACTTTTGTGGCCATAGCCGCTGTGTTCGTTTTTTGTGGCTATTATTTATGAGCTTTTTTCGATTTGTTTTGATTTTTTATTTGTAGCCATAGAGCCTCAAAAATCAACTTGTGTTCAGTTATTAGGCACTGGCGCATTGTATTTCTGAGATACTCGCATGTACCCGTCCGATACTTGCATTGAATTTGCTTTTCTCATTCATTTTTCTCGTTTTCAGTTTGTGTGTTTTATGTGCTTCTCTCGGTATATCTCGCTGTATATATCCACTTTACACAATTCCCAGGCCTAAGACGGTGCCACCTCGCCGCTTGGTACCTCCGATCCGGTACCCCGGAACCCGTTCATCCCGTCCCATCCCGTCCCGTACCCAATAAAGTCGCAGTAGTTCCAGCCGGAGACGGAGCCAAGTCCGAATCCAAAGCCGGGTGCCGGTGCCAATTTGCGAGTCAAGCTGAGCGCATCTTTCGACGCTTTTTTCTCATTTAGCTGAGCTTCAGTAATGATGTTTATAGACGGCGAAAAAAACCCCAATCGTAAAACTTGAGAGCCCATAGACCAGACCCTTCAGGGAATTAGATATCGGACTTAGATATCGGACTACAGTATACACCCACAGACTCACTTGGTATATTTGTTTTCAATTAATCTGTAAAAAGATTACATTTTCTATTATCTATGTTTATTGATTATGGAGAGATCTTATCAATAACAATAATTTAAAAAGTATATTCAAAGGTTGCCCTTTTGACGTTGACATCTCAATGTTATCAGCTTTCGTTTTTATTATTTCCTTCTAATTTTTAAACGTAGTGATGTGGCTTTAAAAATAATTCTTAATGCCTTATCTCTTTTCAAAGAAATTGAATTTAATGCTAGAAATTTGACCTATAATTGAAACAAGTGTATTTACTTTCTTAAGTATTAAACTTAAAAAGTATATATAATCACGCCTTATCGAAGCTTGTTGAATTTGCTTTAAAATTGATTTTTTTAAATATTTCTTTTTATTCTTTGTTTTATTAAAAATTTTTAGAAATAATTTATATATTCCAGTCACAATTTTTATTATTTTTCTACGAACTGTGCAATAAATCACCTATGCCTGACATTTATTATAAACGCTAAGAAACATCAATGATATATATATTTTTTTTCAAAATAATTTGCACAAATTAATAAGAGAAATAATCCGGGAAAAAACCCCTACAAAATTTAAACATTTCTATAGTTGTTATATATATTTTTGTAATACATAAGCTTTACTGTTCGGTCACAAGAAAAGGTCAGGCACTCCTCATAGCCCCAGCCAATTGAATATTAAATGAGTTTGTATCTATCAAAACAACTTAGGGCAGGTCATCATTAACATCAAGAACCTGAAACTATATAGATGGGTAAATCCAGTTGTTTACAGTTTTATAGAATTTTGTAAGAAAGTTATCTACATAATTGAGACCCAGCCGAGTTACCT
The DNA here is from genome assembly GCA_008042715.1 of Drosophila bocki. Lineage (NCBI taxonomy): Eukaryota > Metazoa > Arthropoda > Insecta > Diptera > Drosophilidae > Drosophila > Drosophila bocki. The sequence continues at coordinate 165,270 of VNJY01002359.1, read as the reverse complement.
ACTTATCCAACCCTACTTACCTCCAGACCATATTTTCAATTGAATGATGCAATGAGAAGTGAATTTTGTTTGCTCATTGTGCCATGCAAATTAGGGGACCCACAAAAAAAGACAGTAATTAATAATGCGGTAGCAACAAAGAAAAGAAAATGTAAATAAAAGCATTGGGATTAGCTGTGGGATGATCGCAATTAGAGGGATGCTGTCTCATCTCCACTTTCAAGTTGCATAAACGGAAAACACACAAAGAAAGCCACTCTTTTTTTTCCGTTTGTTATTAACTAATCACTTGAGTTTGACCAACTCGCAACTCTGTTTTTATTTTGTTGGTCCGTTGGCTTGTGACATTTTAATCATAAACCCTAGGAATTATGCAATTAACGAAGAGAGTCAAAAAAACAGATCTTCAGGTTATTACGTAACGGTCGAGGCGGGGTCTTCCATGTTGGGTCACCAAAAAAAATAGATAATAGACGAGCATCTAGCATGATATAAAGCCAAGCTGGGGAGAAAGAAGCAAAATCAAAACAAAATCAAAGAGAGGGAGGAAAACTGGTTGGTTGATGGACAGCAACAGGGCGTATGAGCAATGTCCGTATAATTTCAGCAAAATCATTATCAATCAAGACCCAGACTTGTAATGATTTCAATTGCCATGAAAGGTGGTAAGAAAACTGGTTACTGTCGAGTACCTAATTGCTCCAAATACATGGTTTTGCTTTAATTATATTATTCAAGTATTTTTTTCTTTAGTGAAATGGTCTTTAAAGCTCTATTTATCATCTTTAAAGCGCCTGTTTCATGTATAAAATGTACCAAAATCAAAGACTTTATTCTAAATCAAGATCAGCCTTCTTGTACATATATTTTAAGAGCTATTCCAAGAATTGATTCATCTAAAAATGGTGGGTAATCTAAGCAAACAGCAGGCGGCGCAGCTGTTCCAGCAATCAAGATGAACGCTGACTATATAGCATAAATGGTAGTAGTAGTATATAGTCTAGTATCTGCAACTGTGAGTAGCACTGGCAAGTGCAGGTACAATCACAATGGAAAAATTCAGCAAAAAATATAACAAAAATAATACGAAAAGCATACAAAAAACTTAATGTTTTTTGTTTCTGCTTTTCGTAAGCAACTTTGAGTGGTGGTGCAACAACAACTGCCGCCGACGAGTTGCAGTCGCCGCTACAACAACTTTTGAGCCGGGGAGCGAGTTATACGGGGTTTGCTTTGGCTGTTAATTTATGTGTGCGAACGAGGTGGTGTGCCAGTGTGTAAGTGTGTGTGCCGGTGGTGGAGTACCTTTAATTTTTAGTGTGTCGCGGTGGCTTTTTTTCTTGTATCCCACATATATACCCTACCACCAGCTGTGGGGCATATCGCCAGCGACACTTGTACATAATTTACCAGTTCCTGCCTCCAAATCACCATTAGCTGCATCTAATTGAGGCGATGCCCAGCGAATTGTGTCGGCAAAAACAACTGCTGATTTGCACACAACAAATGCTCTAAAAATAGTTGTGTACACAAGCCATTAAATCATTTAATATAATTTTATTTATAAATCCAATTTAATTCGCGTTCGGCTAATTGCCAAGCGTCAACGCACAATCACGTGTGTGTAGCAGCTTCGGTGAGTCCACAATGACCGAAAGCTTTTTCAATACCTGAGCTCAGCCTCCACAAGTACGGTGGTTACGCGATAAGAGGGATTTTCAATCTTAATAAATTGTAAACCTTAAAGAACCTACATTTAATAGGGCATTATTCGTTTTATAGTTATAAGTGCTTTCAATTATTCAAATTCATAAATATTTATTCATGTTAAAAATTAGTTTACAAATATTATTTAGTATATTATATATTTCCAACTCAATATCTAGTGGACTGGATAATTATACCTTAATGTAGACTCGTTCCGATCACACACAGATAATTATTGTTTTAAGGCAAGTGAATCCGGTTGTTTCTACGTTAGCTTCTATTTCTTATTTATTTTAAATGTTTATTAAATTTAAATAAATTAAATAAATTGCTCAGCTTATTCAAGAATTTTTAAAAATATTTTACAGGTTGTATTTACTATTGTAGTTCTAAAAATCAAGTCAAGGATTTATGTTTAGTCAGGTTTTACTGTTCCGGTAAGCGAACTCGTATGAATATAGCACAAATGTATTTGTAAGCCAGCCAGCAGACTTTAGTGTATTGTTGCTGTTGTTTTTTTTTTATAATATTTTTTTTTTAGTTTAACTTTTGTTTTTCGTTCGTTCGTCGTTCGTATTTTCGCTTCGTGTTGATCGTGCAGCTGTCTGAGCCTCTTGTTTTTGTTGTTTGTTGTGTGTATATGAGAGTGCCCACTCTGCTGCAGTCGGTGCCTCTGCCGCAGTCGCCGCCTCTGCCACCGCTTCTGCCTCTGTCGACGTCAGCGGAGGCTATGAAAAAAGTTTTAAATCTGGTAGACAAATCTAAAACGAAACGCGTTTGTGGCTTCAGACGGCGAGTGGCAGTCGTGCAATACAGTCGTAGTATTCCAAAGTTTCCGAAGGCCAAAAAAATTCCCCCTTCTGAAAAGTTGGTCAGGCAACTTTTTCAACCAACAACAGAAATCGCTGAAAAAAAATATACGTAAAAATTCCTTTTACTCTGTAACGAATTTTGGAAAAATCCTTTACGTAAGTGAAGAGCAAATTCAAATCGCCCGAAAAAAAACTAAAGCAAGTGAAAAGTGTTTAAAAAAATATATTGAAAAGAAAGTGTGCTATGCCTAAATGAACAATTAACAATTACGAACTGTCAGATATCAGTTATCCTGGCTGGATACTTCATTGGAATTTGATATCAGTTAACTGATTGTTGTTCCCCAATATCTTGTAGTGCTATAGATGACCGAGAAGGATACCGTCTCGATGACTACCGTTCAACTGAAGCCCGACTATGCGGCTAGCGAGGTCTACAGTACCGCCAGCGAGCCGCCACCGGTGAGTACAGTGAAGACTCGGTTTCCCTTGATACTACTTCTAGCCAAACCCCCTCTTTGTGTGTGACAAATGACGCAGTTAATTAAGGCTAAATTATTATTCTTAAGGGGCAATTAGTTGCGCCACTTTGGCATAGGAGGAAAAACTAGAACAGCTTTTCTATTTAGTGAAAATTTTTAGGGTAGAAACTGTCTTAGGTATTTCTTCAATCAGGTTTAACTCTTGAAATTCTTAATTTTTGATTAATAAATTTTCAATTTTTCGTGTACATTAAACACCCATTTCATTACTAGTGGAAAAACCTTTATTTTCATACTTAAATCCAACGTTATTTACAGACTTTTCCAAACCCAAGAGTTTCTTATTTATTTGTTTAGCTGACCCGCTCTCAACGTTTGATGGGCCAGCAGCCAAGTGGGTTAGAAAATGCCAGGGTCAGTCTGTGACTTATTGCATCCGCTTGCGTACCACGGAGCGTATGCGCAATGCGGCCTTTTCTCTGCACGCAGCTGCAAACGTGAGCTGCATTTCCACTAAAAAAAATCAGTCTGCATCGCATGCATAAGCAATTTACAATTTGCAATTTGCAATCTCTCCCCCTCCCAAGCGAATCCGCCGCCATTAATGTGCAATTTTAAAAATTATTATTATTGTCTGTCGGGCGAAGGTGCCCAGGGAATCGCATGCAACGTGAGCGGCTTTGACAATTTGATGCCAGTCTGCGGGTTGACATTTCCCTTTTGTGTACTTGTGTATCTGCAAGATACCAGATACAAGACACACTCACATCCCTCACATCCCGAGCAATTCTCGGCGAGGTGTGAATGGATCGGTGTATCCGATATGGTTGGACAAATAGAAAACCACCTCAATCCGAGCTCGGAGAGCTCTAATACTCCAGTCACGACACCGCTAATAACGCAAGACGCAAAACCTAAACAAATACAGTACCTATATAGACTTTGACTTGTTCAACTTGTTTTCCCCTATATATACAAAAATTATTAGATCTCTGGGTGGGTCTGTGTGTGTGGGTTAAATAAAAATTTGCATAAAGTGCACTTTACATTTTTTCTCATTTGGCATTCAGCAGTCAGCATCCGCATCAGCCATAAAATGATTTGTGCGGTACCATTCACGCGGGGGTTTCCCCTACCCAGTTTATAGAGTATATTTATTATTTTATTTTATTTTTTGAGCCTCACTTGGGGTACAGTGAAAGCAAACAGTTATCTAACAGGCTCAAAGCAAGAGTTTTGCAATTAGAAATAAATAAACTTTAAACTTACATTTTTATAGTTTAATTAAGGTATAAACCTTTAATTGGGGCCCATAAAATTCTTTTTAATTGCGTTTTTATAGCAAAATAAATATGAATAATTTCCATCTTGATTTTCCAAATTGCTTATAATTTGTTTTGCATTTATAAATGGATTAAAACGAGTCAATGACTTGGCTATGATTTATGGAGCCCAGTGCATGACCTTTCTAATAACTCATTGGACTTGGTAGCCAGTCCATCAATCAATCAGTTGCTCAATCCGTCAATAGCCCTGTCTTAGCCTTCGCAGGGTGACCCTTGGCCAAAAGCTTTCCCTTTTGAGCATTATTTACCTTTAAGTCGAACGTGTTAGGTTTTTACCTCAAGTCGATAAAATCTCATTAACTTTTTGTCTTTGCTTGATTTTGTGTACTTTTCCTCCTTAATGTGTGTGTGTGTGTGTATGACACTCGAAACAAAAACCACAAAAATCGTTTTTCTTTCGCCTGTCAAAAAAACAACAGAAATGTGAATGCAAAAACCGAAAAACAAAACCAAAACCATGATTGACAATATGAAATTTTCTCTATTCCCCCCGCACCCGCCACAACACACAACAACAACCCCCAAAAAACAACACTCAAAACCAACCACAGATGGGATTTTTTAACTTTAATCATCAGGTTTGTCGCTCAAGTCTTTTGTCTGCACAAAAAAAAAATTAAAACCTCATCAGTAGAGTAGAGTAGAGTAGTATAAAATGGAGTGGATCCATTCACTTCCACTTCACTTGCCGATGATGTTCGTAACTCACTCACAATTCACTTTCGCAATTGCATTTTGGGGCCACACCAGCCACGCACGTAAAGGTGTTAAAAAACAATAAAAAAAACCTAAAGCACACATTGCACATTTCGCTGCACACACATATAACTGAGAGATACAGCCCCAAAAGGGAGGCCTCACCTCAGTGCACCCACACCCACACCCCCAGCAGAAATACGAAAACTAAAAAAACTTCAAAAACCAAAAGGCAACACGAAAACCAAAAAACCAAGAGCAAGACTCTTCAGTTTTCACTTGGGATTGCCATTTCCTCAATTTTGCGGTGCCTTTAGCTGGTTTCCTGTTATGCAATCGAAGACCTCAATGCGGAATAATTTGTTTTTCCCTCATTCATAGCAATATGTATATATAGGTATACCTACGCTTTAATATTTTTTCTTTGTTGACATTTCTCTTCTGCGGCTTTTTGCATCAACTTGTAAATTTTTGCACCTTAAGCGGAAAGCTTTATATTAGTCACGGCGTAAATCTGCCAGAAAAACAAATATTTGCGATGATCTAAGACGAGGTTAAGTTTATTAAAGTGCTTTATATGAATAAGCTTAAGAAAACATTGATCATTTCAAGCAGAGATCAAATGTATTCTAGAATCATTTCATAATTTATTCATTTTCATAAATTCAAGTCTTTAAATTAACAATTGCTATGCCATTAGCTTTTATTTTAAATCACATGTATCAATTCTTAGCTGACTCTAAAATTTCATGTAATTTTTGTAACTCATTAAGCTTTTCTGCACTCCACACTCACCTATGGAAAATCCCCAAAAAAATAAAGACTTTAACCTTTTTCAAGGGGAAAACGTGCTGGGTCAAGTTAAAGAGTATTTTGTAGAGTAAGGTCGCTGCTTTTACCTGACCCCCGAAAAAATAAACCAAAAACTACACACAGAGAGGTCATAGGCAAACGAGCACGTAGAAATAATGAATTGCATTCAACGAAATATAATATATAATACCTCATGGCTAATCATTTTCTTGTATTTCTTTTAGGCCTACAAGCGCCAGGCGAACTCGGTGAAAATTGCCAAGATCACAGCCTTCACCATCATCGTCTCTTCCTTTATTCTGGGAGCCTTTATCCTGGCCTCGTCGTATCTGCAGGCCAAGGCGTCGTGCGATCAGGTCCAGGCTCTCGATTCGGTCCTAGAGAAGGAGCTGATGCTCGAAACTCTGCAGCAGGTGGGCAAGGTAAGTCGACAATATATATATCTATATACCATATAAACATACCCCAATCAGTACAATCCGTTGGGCTTCAATGATCCGCAGCTATGGCAGATTAGTATCGTGTTCGGACTCTGTGCCTTAAAATTATATAGTTGGGTAATAATGGCCCGCATCGTATGGCTGCACACGCCACAGGCCTCCCGAAAAAACTCGAATATTAAGGCAAATTAAATATAATTACCGGAAAATGTAGATACAACCTCGTGGTAGCCAAAAAATGTGTTCGCCTCTCGTGTGTGGACTCGGTGTAATTTCCCTGAAATTTTGTTGACTGCATGCGCTATTAGTTCCAATGGAACAGCAGTCTTGTGACAGGTACGAAATGTGATATGCGATATATAGTAGATATAACTTGATGTTGTTGGAAATATATAGGAGATATAGACATGGCAACAGATTCTGATTTGCTTGGAATTTGAGGAATATATAAGCGAAAGCTATATGGTTATCTGTTTAAAAAGCTTTTAAAGTAATATAACTTTATATAGATTTAGACTATAGACTTTCAGTTAAGTTCAAAATCACATGTCTGAGTCGTAAGACAATTAATTTTCCCTCAAGTTGTAATTGCCAGTAAATCACTGAAAACAACTTAATGGTTGTTACTCCACTGCCAAATGATTAACAACTCTATGAAATAAATAATTATGGCCGTTTCCTGGATATTTGTTTATATAAAAATCCCGCAAATACCCGGCAAACGATCACACCTTGCCACATAACTGCCAATTCGATCAAAAGTGATTGAATAAGCACTGCAATTTCGCATACGAATGTTCCACAGGTAACAGCAGGCGAATAAAAAAATTACATTTTCTCAATTGTGTGCTTCCTTGAGAAATTTCACGCATGTAACCGTAACCAAATGGCCATTATAAAATAAAACAAAAAGTGGTTACCACTCTTTATGGGTACACCGTATAAACAATGGGTGTATATGGATATAAAACGATGGATTGATGACGACGATGACGGGGCAAAGAGCAATAATTCAAATTTAATGACTTGGAGCTAATCATTTGCATTTCGTGTCATCAATATTCAATTAGCCGATATGGAAAGTGCAAAACGAAACAAATCATACGCGAATGTATTGGCCAGAGCCCAGTCGTAATTAGTTTCAATGCTGTGAATGAGGTTATTCAACCCAATGGAACTTATGTAAACGAATCGGAGAGCGATCGAGCGAGCCAGCGAATGAACCAACGAGCTCAGCGAATGCAACTATAAATTCAATCAAGCGAAATTCCCATAATTTGACGCTTAAGTGGACACCAAAATGGTGGAGTTTGCCTTTTGGAGCTTGCGACATAATAACCAGAGAGCAGCAGCAGCCGCAGCAAACAATTGCGAATCAAATGCCAGATAAAGTGAAAGCAGCAGCAGCAGCAGCAACACAGTGGCAACAACTACAAACAAAACATGTTGCAAGTAATCCACTCAAGCGGGCGTGGGCGCAGCAATTGTTGCCGATGTTGCAGATGCTGCGGCTCCCAAATGCCAGAGATCATCAGTGGCTGCAACTAGAGATGGTCGGAAAAATCGTGAAAGTGCAATGCAACTTCCCTTCATGGTGTTATGTGATCGGCTCAGACATAATCCTCTCGAATGTATATAAAAAACACACTTTTTATAAAGGCCCATTGTCGAATATATGATCCCAATTAATAAGATTGTCTTGGGTTTTAATGTGTAAGAGTGAAAGTTGCTCATTATTGTAAAGTCATCATAGGTTGAGCTAAAAGGTGTAACCAATATTTTTAAACTCTAAAAGGCTATTTGGATTAATGAGTAGAGTTTGTAGATATTTTTTAATTAAATTGTAATTAAAAATCCTATATGTATTCATATAAAAGATATGTTATTAAAGGCGTATCGTATGCTCATAAATACTACTTTTCTATCCGGCTCGAAGAACCAAAATGTATCAGGAGGAATCTTCTATAATTTATTTATAAATTCCTTTGTTCGTATTGAAAAACTAATACAAATTCCTAAGAAATCAATCTAGATATAAATTATTACCTTCCACTCAAATGCAGCTTCAAACACCTCCATCTGAGCGGAGATCTCTGGCAGATGAAGATCTTCTCACGTGACCATCGCTGGCAAAAGCCGAGCCATAATGCAATTTTGCTGTCATTTTTTTTGCCATGTTCGTTTCTTTTGCCGGCTGGCGCCGCTTGGCACCAACCAAATAATCAACGAAATAGCCAACCGACTGAGCAACCTTTCGGCCAGGCAAGCATCCCAGGCATCCAACAGCCAACTTCCAGCTAAAAAGCCATCAGCAGCCGAGAGGCCAAGAGGAGTGGAGTTCCATTGTGGTTTTGGCCATTCGCCGTTGACTGTTTGCCATTTAAGGCGAGTTGCGCGCTTGAGTCTTTCGTTTTTTTCTATATAGTTTTTTTTGTTGTTGTCTTTTTGAGTTTGTCGTACTTGGTTTTTGGGACACAGCAAATGCTTTTTGGCCTGACGATTATGTAATATGCCGAAACCGACACACAGGCAGGCCGAGAGTGTCGAGCACATAGGTAAATATAATTTATCTGCTGTTGTGCAAAATTGGCTGCCGGAGAAGAAGAAAAACTTATTATGCTGGCTAGGCAAATGGGCTTTTTATGGATGATTTCCCTAAAGAAATTGCCTGAGCTGGCTCTAGAATTTCAATTGCAGTCGTCGTTGTCTGACGTGCGTCAGTCAGTCAGGTCTATAAATAAAAGTTTTGCAAAGATAAATGCCTACGTCTGTGCTGGACGTCTGTCAGTCATTTTAATTGCACAAAGCGTTCAATTTGTAATCATTTAATTGTCATCTTAATGCGACTCGAGTCGTCGCTGCCAGTCGATTCCCCACATGTCCCATCTCTCGCAAAAAAAAAAAAGCAAATTAGGGGCAGACACAAATGTTCTCTTTGTATTATAATAGATCTTATCTCCAGTGGCTGCTGGCCTTGAAATTCAGCTACGAATACGCAAAATAAACAGTCAAATCGAGTGAACTTGTTTGTCGAACTGGTTGGGTTCGGTTTCGGTTTCAGTTTCAGTCTCTGTTTTATTTTTTTTTTAACTGCTGTTTTCCTCTTACACATGATTTTAAAGTGAAATTTTCAGATTGTGTGTCACCTGGTTGGGAGCACTCATGTGACTCAGTTTTGACTCAGTTTTTTAATCTGCATATAGACGGGTTTGGCTGTTTGTTTTTGGGGATCAATGCGGTTTTTCTGAGAAGCTGTGAAAGGAAATTTCTTTTAATTTGTCACTACCGAAACTATGGTTGAAGATTTTGAATTGTTTTGAGAAAATAAAGTAAAAAGTAACACTTAATTGTAGGTGAATAAAGTGTAATAAAGGTTAGATCTACTAGGGTTTAATTACATTTAAATTTTACTTTTCAAACCGAATTTTATATTTATATTTTTGCCGCTTTGCTCCAAATAATATTCTTAAATTTAAAAGAAAACCCCCACTTCCTGTTGCTCTAAAAATCATTGGAGATTGGAGAATCTTGAAAGGCAACCATTAAATAAATAACTCAAGCTTCTGTAGAGGAAATCCAAAGAGAACTTGTCCCAGTTCAATGTCAACATCTTTTGTCAAGTACACGATGACCTGCAAACGAAGTCATCCATCCACAAAACCGGATATATAAAACATTATCCAATCTCTCCTCGGACTCGTAGCTCCACCCACCGCCCCCTCGTTCATAGCTGGCCATTAATGAGCTTCATATACATATATTTAAATATATGTATATATTTTTCGTTTGCCTATCTCTACGATTTTCCATTGTGGCTGGGCGTGAAGTATGCTCAGCCACGATCCGCTGGCTCAGGTACGAACTCAGGTATATATGTATATATATAGCCATTTGTTCGAGTGTGTGATTATGTAATTTCGTGGCTGTTTGCTGTTTTGTTTAGACTTCTCGACTACAAAAACAAAAAACAGCGACAACTACAAGTTTATTCCGATGGCATTTTACTTTTGGTTTCGGTTGTATGTAGGTTGGGGTCACATCTCCGCCGGGCAATTGCCACCAGGTCTCCATCTCAGTCACCGTTGCCGTCCCTGGTCCCTCATTGTTTCGAGCACGAAGAGCAGCAGGCAATAAAACCTGTAGAAAAACAGAAAAAAGTTAAAGAAAAACACAAAAAAAACAGTCGGCAATTGCAGCAGTTACAGTTGAGGGCCCAAACAATTTTAAGTAATTTTTGAAATTTTCAAGAAAGCAAAGCGAAAATTGCTTAAAGATGATCTAAGACTTGAGCTAGTTGGGCGTTTGCTAAGAATCTTATAAGGTCTTAAAGAAAGACGATGATGTAAATATATTTAAGCTAAGGCCAGAGAAAAATAGATTCCTTAAGACTTCTTAAAAGACTTGAAATCTCATAATTTTGTATTTTAAATTATATTTTTAGGAACTTCCCCGTGCTGAGCCTCTGCTGGGTGCTGCTGGAACTGGCGACGAGTCCGAGCTGCAGAATCTGGATACAGAGAGCCGCAAGGCTGAGCATGCCGACAGCAATGACAAGGACAACTCGTACTCCGACAGCGATGAGGCCGAGGAGAAGTATCCTGGCAAAATGCCGCTCGAGCTGGACTTGAGCGACCTGGCTGCTGCCATTCTGCGTAACAACAAGAAGTAAGCAATTTTAAATATATTAGAAAAAATATATAAAAATGTAGAATAATATATAAGTATTTCCTGCAATTTTTTAAGACCTATACTAATTAAATAATTGTTATCCCCATAAGATCCCGCATGAACTGCGTGGTGGAGCGCAAGCACGCCGAGGAGATTGTCGATTCGCCCTCGAAGACCGTGGCCTTGCCTTTCGGCGTCAACCTGACCACCGACCCGAAGAAGGCCCGCATCACCGGCGAGCGCATCTCGATCTTCTGCGATGGCGGCGATGACAAGGAGAAAGAGGAGAAGGAGGCCAAGCGCCAGCGCGAGCAGGAGGAGGAGGACTCTGATGAGGATGTCGAGCCTCTGCGCCCCATGTTCATTCCCTTCCAGCGCGTGAACATTCCCTTTGGCCGCATTCCCGACCAGATGCCGCTGACCCATATGCCCCAGCGAATGATGCCCCCGGCCATGCAGATGCACCAGCAACTGCCCCAGCAGCAGCAGCAGGGACCCATCATCATCCGCCAGTTGCCGCCTCCGTTCCAGCACCTGCCCATGCGCCCTCCTATGCCGCCGCAGGTGATGCAGGCCCCTCGTATGGAGTCCTCCGAGGAGATGCAGATCCCCAAGATCCAGACCCTCCGCATTCACATGCAGCAGCTGCCCTTCCGCGAGATCCATGTGGCCGATGATGTGCCCGTCCAGATTCCCGCCCAGCAGCAGCAGCGCCAGGAGATGCAGCAGCGCCAGGAGATGCAGCAGCGCCAGGAGATGCAGCACCGCCAAGAGATGCAGCACCGCCAGGAGATGCAACAGCGCCAGGAGCAGCGTGACATGCCCCAGATCCAGATCCAGCCCATGCCCTTCGGCATGGCCCTCCAGCGCGTTGGCATCACTCCCGAGGATCTGAGGAACATCCAGCGCATGGCTGAGGATCGCATCACCGACGAGCTGCGCCGTCTGGCCGCCGAGGAGAATGCCGAATCCAACGAGGCCAGCGAGGAGGATGTCTCCTCATCCGCCGAGCAGGCCACCACCGAGTCTCAGTCCCAGTCCCAGTCGTCGGTGCCCCAGCAGCAGCAGCAGCAGGCTCAGGCCGAGCAGCAGCAGCAACAGGAAGAGCAGCAGCAGGAGTCCCAGGAGCGTCAGGAGCAGCCCGAGCAGCCGCAAATGCGCATCCAGCGACTGATCCTGCAGCCTCTGCCTGAGCAGCCCCGCGACACCATGACCCCGCCCATGCCCGATCAGCCACAGCAGCTGCCCTTCGGACGCATGGTCTATGGCCGCAGCCTGGCCACGCCCGTGCGCATCCCAGTGCCCATGATGCAGGCCATGCAGGAGGAAGGACCCGCTGCCCAGGAGGAGTCCCAGCGACCACACTGTGAGTACAGAGATTTCAAGAGTTTATGTTCTTAATTAGGAGAAAAATGATTACGAGTTTCTAAGAATACTATTGATGAGTAAATGTTTTCCCTTAAAATTTTAAATTCAAAGCTAAAGTTATTAAACACTCTTAAGAGATTAGACTTTCAAGTAATATATTTTTGAATCAAAAACATTTTTAAATAAATTTTTTTACTAAAAATTGAAAATTGAAATAGCAGTCTCTGAGAAAACCAACTCTTCCAATACTATTTTTTTGTAGTCTGCTTTATAATAGAATATTTAATAATTAATTTAATTTATTGCTCCTTTCTCAAATTTTTCCATTATGAGAATTACTTGCTGAACTTGATTTATTAACGAATTGATTCCTAATTAATGATTCTGAGCATTCAATTAGTCTTGAATCAAGATTAAACAATCATTAAAATGGATGAGCAAAATCTAAAAATACTTTAGTGCTTTCATTGTTTATATTCTTTTTTTTATCTTTTTTATTAATAAAACTTGATTTTTGTTAAATGTATAATTTATTCATCCTTTCACAGTCGTCCAGCCTCGTTCCGTTTAAGTAACAAGAAGACCACGCCTGTGATTGCTGCTGTGCGAATCGAATCTCGACGAGGGGGAAGAGCGAGAAGAACTAGGAGAAGGAGTCATCATGTCACCAACTAAACCCGAAGAATCTATTGAATTGTAACCGAGTCGTCTCGATTTGTTTTGTTATTAAAGCAGCTTAAAAAAAATATGAAAAAAACACCAAAAGTATAACAAGAACCTTTCAAAATCTTCTTTCTACCTTCTTCTAATCCTCTTTCTCTATATATTTCATATTTGTATATTTTATATTACTCCGTGTATTACATTCCAATCAACAACAACACAACAATGAAAAAGAAAGCAACTTCCTGTGAAAAATGAAGAAAATTGTGAAAGTTTTCCAAGTGTTTTTTTCTTTCAGTTTTTTTGAATTGTCAACAGTTTTGTTTTCACATATACACGCACAAATAAATCCGATGGAAATTTTTGTACATAAATTATTATCGTATTTTTAATTAATTAATTGTCTTGTGTAGTTGTTAGTAAATTAAGAACGAAGCTGAAGCTGAAGCTGATCTGAAATAATCTTGATATAATCAAATTCAAAAAACAAACGACAGCAAACAGAAATTTGTAAATTTTTTTATAAATATATATATATTTACTATATACACACACACACACTTTTTGAAGCGAATAAAATTGTGGATAATTGGAAATCAAAAAAACATAAAGTATTTTTATAAATCTGGGAAATAAAAATGAAGGATAATAGAAGGGTAAAAGATAATGTTAAGGATTTGAAATTTTAAATAAAATGAATGTAGGGGGAAATAGGTATATAAGTTACCCAAAAATTACACTAAAAATCGGCTTTACTTATAGAAAAATCTATAAGTCGTTCACGAGATATCGATTTCAAAAGTAAACATTAAAAACTGTCTAAATTCTGCTGCTGATTGGAAAATTACTTCAATCTAAATTGAAAAGACAGTTAAAATGTTATAAAATAAAACAAGTTTTATAGTATTTTTTTTTGCATTGTTTAAACTTTATTTCTTTTCGTCACTAGACATGCTCTTGTTTTGTTTTAGATACCGCTCAAATTATACAAATTCGCAAAAGTCTAACAATATTTGTTGTATAAGTTTTACACTCTATCGTTCGTTTTTACAATCTTTGTGCTTGTCGTTTAATTTTCTTGTTGTTTTTTATGTATATAGTATATATATTTAGATCAGGGTGTAAGTTATATGCTGGTATATACAATTTTTGCATGTGCACAAGACAGAGGTTAACAACCGAAGTCAGCAGCGACCGTTGGCGCAGTGATTTTCTTTGATTTCCTTAATAATTTCTTTACAATTACATCTTGTATACAGTAGATGTGTATATATATAACATAAGTGACTAATTGTAAGTTGCATTGACGAGTGGGTAGATATCTAGGGGGTTCTTTTTGATTTTCTTTTTAGGTTTTTTTCTGGGTGGGGTGATGTACAATACGTTTTCGTAGCGCTCTTTTGTAATAACTAAATTCGTCTAAGCCTTAAAAACAAAACACACACGCACACACACGCTCTGAATACAAATTACAGTGTTTCATAACCAAAAGAATTATGAAGGGAAACACATATCATGATGGGGATGGCAAAGGCGCGGAGTTGGAAATAAAATGTGGATCTAAACATATAATCTTTGTTCCTGGTCGGACTCACTCATCACTTGTATCACTGATTGATTTCCGATTTAGTCAAGTTCCTTTATCCTTTTCGTTTTCTTCTCTCCTCCTCCTCCTACATTTCATAATTTTCGTGTATTTCTAGGATGTAAAGCTGTAACAACGCGAACGCAATTCAATAATATGATAGTAAATATTAGCACTTCCTCTCTTCGTTGACTATGACTACTGGGTTTTGGGGGGTGATGGGGCCTCGTCTAGCCATTCTCGCACTGGTGACCCTCGCAGTTGCCCCAAAAGATGCAGTTACCAATGCCGCTGTAGCAGATCAGCGAGACGGCGGTTAAGAAGACCAGGCTACAAATTGTGCAGGGCTTCCGCTCCAGAAAGAATCCCACTAGGTACAGCACGATGAACATCACGTGCGTCTCCATAAGCGCCGGATTTGTGGGTTTCGGTATCAGCAGCACGGGCAGCAGGCATTGCAGGCAATACATTGTGGGCGTTCCTCCAGGTGCTTCAGTTCTCTGAGCGTCGCGGGTGGTGGTGGTGATGATGGTGCTGGATGTGCTTGCGGATGGATGTCTCCCTGCGCTCCTGGCCAGAACGTTGACGTGGTCTTTGGCGACCTACAAGCGAATGGGCCGGGGTTTAGTCTTAATGATTCTATAATTACTACCTATGGTTGGTCCTGGGCAAAGGCCACCACTTGGTGTTAGCTACCACTTAAGGGGCTCTCATTGTGGGATTACCTCTCCTCCAGCCGCTGGCCTCTCCGATATCAGCTTGATTTTCGCTCGTTTCTTGTGCGTCGTAATATAGTAATATTATCACATATTTACCCCAAAATGCTACCAAAGTAGAGGAGGGCTAAAGTTGACAACAACAAACCACAAATTGGAGAATTCGGGTTATCGATACTATCGATATTTCTTTAAAGGAGATGCTCCGATATTTTCATTTTTCAAGCTAAAAAAAAAGAAATTCTTTGAATATTTAAGAATTATTTAATTTAAAATTATAATAAATTATTCAATTAAATTTTTTTAATATATAAAATATAAAATTAAGCGGAGATGCTCCGATGTTTCCATTTTTCATGCTAGAAAAAAAGCAATTCTTTAAATATTTAAGAATTATTTAATTTAAAATTATGACAAATTATTAAATTACTAAATATAAATTTTTAAAATATAGCTTATTTAAAATTTAAATATTTTATATACACTTTAAAATGAATTTCAGGGCTGGTAATAGTTTGGGAATATTGCTGATTTCAAGGTATTCATTTATTTACATTATTAAACTGTTATGTACACTTTACTTAATATATTGATAGGTTTGTTTAGATTAAAAAATAATTTTTAATTTCTTTCTTTTTCTCATTTATACGCTTTCCCTGTAAAACGAACGAGAATTTTATTAGGTTTTTATTTAGCTTATTATTTTTTCCTCATTAATTTAATTGTGGTTAAATTGGTTTTAATTTTTTTTAGTTACTCCCAAAAATATATTTAAAAATTTTCCTTTCTAAAGTCTAAAATATATTTATTTAATAACTTAAAACACCCCTTTTGCTGTTCAATAAAATCAAATTTCACAAATGTACATATGTATGTATTTATGTTTATATTTCACTAATTTGTTTATATTAACAAAAATTTACAAATGCCGTAATTAATAACCAAAATGTGATGAAAATGGGCTACAACTCAATAATTTTCTATGAATTCAATCGATGGTACAATGAATTATCCACATTTTTCTTAAAGTAGATTTTTACAAATTAACAGGAAGACGGTTTTCTTCTACAAATGTTTCTGTTTTTATGATGTGCGCAGTCAGGTTATTTCGATATGAAACATGATACATACAAGCTTGTCATATGGCAACAGTTGATGAGCCTAATAAAAATAAAGCTACTGTTTCTGCCCTCGATATCTGTACTATTATTTCCAGTACAGCGTGTTGGCATACAACGAAGGAACGGTGGCCAGGGGCAACAAATAAACCCAGCCAGCAAAGCCGGCTACATAGAGCACAATGGCCAGGACACGTCGCCAGAGATCCTGCTGCCACAGATCCTGGATATCCGGCAGACCCATGTGGTTGCAAAATGCATGCACCAGGAAGGGAGCCACCAAATGACCTGTTCTAGCAAACAGATACGCTGAATAGAACCCAAACAAGGTGGTGTAGGTGAACTGGAATAGACCAATCATCAAGGCAGTGCTCAGTTCCACTCCCAGACTTAGTCGCTCGGCAATGTGGTGCAGGTGGGCCACCCCAAAGAAGAGAGGCGTGATGAAGACGGCGACCACGGGTGAAAAGCTCTGCAGGATCAGGGGCATCATGCAGGCTCGGAACACAAACTCTTCGCTCAAAGGAGCCATCACATGATTTCGCACCCAGATAATGCTGCTAAAGGATCCTCGCCAGTAGTCAACATCTTAAAAAGAGGGGAGAATTTATAAACAATTATTTAAACAATTAATATAATAACAAATTAATGAAATTACCCACCAAAATACGAGCGTATGGACTCATTCTGCATGTTTACAAAGATGGGTCCCAGGAAGAGGAGCGCCGTGAGGGCATAGGGTATCACCACGGCCTGCCACAGTCCCTCCAAGCGGAATCCCAGCAGTTTTGGAAACGCCTCCCGCCTCAGCAGTTCCGGCGATGAGAAAAAGTATACAAAGAAGGGAGCCACTAGCATCACCATTGACACGCTGACAAATCTTCTCTTGACTGTCGTGGGATGATCCCGGTTGTGTTTCGTATTCCAGATATACAGACTTCCCACGTAGAGCAGGGCCAGCACAAAGCAGCAGCTCACCGAGGTGACCACGGGGATTTGGGGCAGTTCATCTGGCTCTGCCGGCACCGGTGTTCCAATCTTTTCGCTCATATTGGACATCTAAACGCGGGTATTCGTCATTCTTTGGATTAGCCGAAAAAAAAACGTACACAAACACAGATGTTTTGCAGCAGTGTGACCGTTACGATAACACTGTTATCGATTGTTTAGTATTCAGAACTGACGGGAAAAATACTAAATCGGCAACACTGATAAGAAGCGTGCGGCGGCGGCGGTGACTTTTGGTTGCGTTTTTTAAAGAGTTATTGCTGATAAAGTGGGCCGGTTCATAAAAATAAATTCATAAAAATTGCTCTAGAGAAATTAGCAGCTGCCAAATAAAACCCAACATGTCGTTTTTCCTGAAAGCAGCCGTCACAGCCCGCAACATCGTTCATAAGGTTTCCCATCTGCTTAACTCTTCGCCAAAGAGAACTTCAATTGACCTTTGTCTCCGCTTTGTTTATCTTTTGCTGCTGCAGGTGCCCGTGCGCCATTTGAATCTCCTTGAGTTCCAGAGCAAGGATCTGCTCCAGAAGTATGGCGTGGCCATTCAGCAGTTCAAGGTTTTGGATAACTCCAAAGCCGATGCCGAGGTGGTGAAGACATTTGGTAGGTGATTTTCGGGGTTTATGTAATCTTTAGCTAATTGATGTTAAATGTATGTTTTTATAGAGTGCCCGGAGTATGTGGTGAAGGCGCAGATTCTGGCCGGTGGGCGTGGCAAAGGAACTTTCGACAATGGATTCAAAGGCGGCGTGCATATCACCTCAAAGTAAGATATTAATAGTGTGTGTTTTGGGTTTCAATTTCGTTAAATTCGGTTTAAAATTGCTTAAAATATAATAACAGCTTTGATAATATTTGGATACAAAAAATACCACTAAGTAAACTAAGAAATTTTTAATCCTTTTTAAAAACTCAAATACTCTTGTTGAATTCTCGATTAGATAAAATTTACCTTTTATATTTTGAATAGGTTCAAACACAAAGCATTATCGCTACGATAAGGAAATGCTTATTGAATAATAATTACTATTTTTATTAATATTTGATAACATCTAAAACATAAACTTTGCCACTTTGATTCTCAATATGATAACACTTTGTAAAACCCAGAATACACCCCGAAATACACAATTGATAAGGCACGAGATTATATTATAATTATTTGTACTTTCGGCAGCAAGAGCGAGGTGCTTTCGCTCAGCCAGCAGATGATAGGAAACCGGCTGATAACCAAACAAACGCCCAAGTCTGGAATTCTGGTCAACAAGGTCATGGTGGCCCGCAGTGTCAACATTACCCGGGAAACGTATCTCTGCATTTTGCTGGATCGCGAGCACAATGGCCCCGTGCTGATTGCCTCGCCGGCGGGTGGTGTGGATATTGAAGCTGTGGCCGAGGAGACCCCTGAGAAAATTAAGACTGTTCCTTTGGATATTGACCAGCCCATTCCGGAGGCCACACTGGTGGAGGTGGCCAAGTTTCTGGAGTTCAAGGGAGATGCCGTGAAGCGTTGTGCCGCTGAAATTCAAAAACTCTACACTCTCTTCAAGGCCGTCGATGCCGTTCAGATTGAGATCAATCCCCTGGCGGAGACGGACAAGGGCGAAGTGATCTCTGTAGATGCCAAGCTCAACTTTGATGACAACGCTCAGTTCCGTCAGAAGGATATCTTTGCCATGGATATCACCGAGGAGGAGTCCGATCCCCGGGAAGTGGAGGCGGCCAAATACAATCTGAACTACGTAGCCATGGATGGCAACATTGGGTGTCTGGTGAATGGAGCTGGCCTGGCCATGGCCACCATGGATATTATCAAGCTGAATGGCGGTGAACCGGCCAACTTTTTGGATGTGGGAGGCGGCGTTAAGGAGGATCAGGTGGCCAAGGCATTTGAGATCCTCACAGCCGATCCTAAAGTCAAGGGAATCCTGGTCAATGTTTTTGGGGGAATTGTCAACTGCGCCACCATTGCCAATGGCATTGTGGCGGCTTCCAAGAAGCTGCAACTTAATGTCCCGCTGGTGGTCCGACTGGAGGGCACCAATGTGAACCAGGCCCGTGAGATCCTTAAGAATTCCGGCTTGCCCATCCAGACGGCCAGTGATTTGGATGATGCCGCCCACAAGGCAGTGGCTGCTCTTAAATAGAGTGGATTTTTAATGTTTATTTTAAAAGAGGAAGGAAGGATTTTTCATCAAAAAGTCTTCCATAAAAATATCCCGACGCACATTAGCATTTACAATGGACAGGCCTTTAAAATATATAATTTATAATTATATATAATATAAGTTTTTATCGAAAATATATCCGGAATATATTATTTTTAACAAAAGAGTATTTTTATTATTTTGGAGCAGTTAAACTGTTAAGTCTTGACTAATACAAAAAAGCGAAAATAAATTGGATTTTACAAAAAATTGTTTTAAATTTTTAGACAGATTTTTGACTTGGTTTTTACATATATGTCGCAGTTCTCAGAAGAGTTTAAATTCCATGAACGCTAACGATATTTGGCGCTCACTTTTGGTTGTCGCTGAATATACGCAGCTGCGACATTGGTTCCTGGTAAGACATGGATTCCAGGTATTCCTTGCTGCCGTATTCGTAGCGCGACGGCATTGCCAGCTCTCTTAAAGAGTGGCGTTGCCGTTGAGTGAGGCCCGGTCGCCCAAGAGAGAAAGGGACAGAGAATCGAACAGTGACAAGAGTATAAAAGCCGTGGTATTGTGGAGTGAGGACACTTTTGAATTTGGCTCTTGGCGCGATCGGGACTGACTTCGCTATCGGTATGGCAGAACCAGAAAATAATCCTTCTCCGTTATCAGAAGTGGGATGCGCCCTGCCACAGGACAGTGAAAGTGCTATTGCTGCGTTAGAAGCGCAAAATCGTGCCTTGTTGGAACTTGTGAAATCAATCAATACACCGCGAGTGCCCTTAGCGGAAGTGAAATCAAATTCCATAACTTTGCCGAAATTTGACCCTGATAGTGCGGGCGCTGATGCAAGTGCGTGGTGTAATACAGTTACATTAATTTTTGATGAAAACATGCTTCAAGGAAGTTCACTTGTTATGGCTCTCAGCAAAGCTATGCAAGGAAGTGCTTCTCAGTGGTTGGCGCAAATCTGCTTTAGCGGCATGACCTGGTCGCAATTCCAGGAATTGTTTGTACAACGATTTGTCGGCGTCGAAACTCCGGCAGCGACTTTGATGAACATATTTAATGGGCGTCCAAATCCAGGAGAGAATTTACCCGAATATGGCAGCCGCCTGGTGACGTCGCTAATGTCCAAGTTCAAATCAATTGAATTGGAAGAACTCATCGTATCCATCGTTTTGACGCACCTTTCCAACTTGGATGCTCGGCTTTTAAAGTCAATGTTTACGGGCGCTGTAAAAACCCGTAATGATCTTCAGCAACAATTAAAGGCGCATGCGTATTCGAAACGTAACGAATCCTTTGGAAACGAAGTCGAAAGGAAGAAAATGAAGCTGCCATCTTTAGTAAAATGTCATCACTGTGGACGTCTTGGCCATAAGATTGCGGATTGCCACAAAAGGCGAACGGACGTAAGACAGCGAACCACCTCTACTTCAGGACAACAACAACAACGCGCAGTCAACAACAGGACATGCTACAAATGTGGGGAGCTTGGGCATTATGCTTCGGAGTGCCCACGGAATCGCCATAATCTCAAGGAAGTCGAGATTAACAAACGAGTTAATTTGGTTGCCATAGAACCAAAGGGAATTTTGAAACAGTTTGGAAAGTGTAGCAGCGAAGCTACAAGGGAAGCGGCAGTCTAGCACAGTGGTTTTGAGGGGAATCGGAAACGAACCGGTGTGGAGCACCGTACAGATAATTTGCAATGTTAATATAAACGAACATTTTCTTGAAATATTGTTTCACGTTATAATGGATACATTTATGAATTTTGATATTCTCATTGGTCGAGATATTTTAAGTCAAGGATTTGGAGTTGTAATCGAAGCAAATAAATTTGTTATTTATAAGCCCAAAATGGTACAAGCGCTATCATGCGAATCCAAACTGGAAAAACGTTTTAATTTTAATAAAGATCTAAATGAGTTTGATAAAGTAAAATTAAGTGAAATATTAGAAAAATACTCAAAGTCATTTATAGAGGGCATTCCACACACACGAGTAACAACAGGGCTGCTCAGCATACGGCCTATTGATCCACATAAAACTGTTCAGCGTCGTCCCTATAGACTTAGTGAAGAAGAAAAGGCTAATGTTAGGCGAATGATTAGCGAATTGTTGTCCGCAAATGTTATACGCCCCAGTAGTTCCCCTTTTGCTAGTCCGATGATGTTGGTCAAGAAAAAGAATGGAACAGATCGGTTATGTGTAGACTACAGAGAACTAAACGCAAATACAGTGGCAGATAAATATCCATTGCCACTTATAGCTGACCAAATTGCTCGTATGAGAGGAGCTAGTTTCTTTTCTTGCCTAGATATGGCTAGTGGCTTTTATCAAATTCCCATTCACCCGGACTCTATCGAACGTACGGCATTTGTAACTCCCGAGGGACAGTTTGAATTTCTCGCAATGCCATTTGGGTTAAAGAACGCGCCATCGGTGTTTCAACGCGCAATTATTAATGCTTTGGGACCTTTAGCTCATACCTTTGTTATTGTTTACATTGATGACGTTTTAATAGTAGCAGAAACGAAAGATCAGGCAATTGAAAGACTAGATCAAGTCCTTCAAATCTTAATGGAAGCTGGTTTCTCCTTTAATATAAACAAGTGTACATTTCTTACTCAAGAAATAAATTACTTAGGCTATGAAGTTAGTGCAGGAGAAATCCGACCAAATAGTCGCAAAATAAAAGCTCTTGTGGAACTACCACCCCCACAGACGGTATCTCAGCTAAGGCAGTTTATTGGATTGGCATCCTATTTTCGGCAATTTGTGCCAAAATTCTCAGAGCTTTTAAAACCATTATTTTTACTAATTTCTCAAAAATCCAAGGAACTTGCCTGGAAAAACGAACATGAACAACTAAGGCAGAAAATAATACAAATTTTAACTAGTTCTCCAGTGTTAACAATCTTCGATCCTAAACACCCTGTTGAGTTGCATACAGATGCGAGTATGATTGGCTATGGTGCCATTTTGTTGCACAGAATAGATAAAAAACCGTATGTGATCGAGTATTATAGTAAATGCACAACTCCAGTGGAGTCCAAATACCATTCATACGAGCTAGAAACTCTTGCAGTGGTGAATGCTGTTAAACACTTTAGACATTATTTGCAGGGACTCGAATTTGTGATTTTTACTGACTGCGATTCATTGAGGGCGAGTCGTTCTAAGGCAACATTAACACCGAGAGTACACCGGTGGTGGGGGTATTTGCAGGCCTTTCAGTTTCGCATTGAATATAGGAAAGGGGAGAAAATGGCACACGCCGATTTTCTGTCTCGTAATCCCCTACCCCCTGAAAAAGATACACAGTTAGAAAAGGTAGTCGAGAAGCGCATAAATTTAACTGAGGTCTCCGACAACTGGTTACTCGCCGAACAGCAGCGAGATCCAGAAGTTTCGGAAATAATCGAGAAGTTGCGTAATGACGAATTGGAGGAAGATTTACTAAAAACTTATGAGCTGCGAAAAGGTTTGTTACATAGAAAAATTCAACGCAACGGAAGGACACGTTGTCTGCCCGTAATACCCAGAGCTTACAGATGGGCTGTAATAAACCACGTACACGAAGCTGTAATGCACTTGGGTTGGGAGAAGACATTAGATAAAGTATATGCGCACTATTGGTTTGCCAATATGTCTAAGTACGTTAGGCGATTCGTAGAAAATTGTATTACGTGCAAAATATCCAAAGGCTCTAAAGGTAAAGTACAGGCAGAACTTCATCCGATTCCGAAAATAGGTATACCCTGGCATACCCTGCATATTGATATTACAGGGAAATTGAGTGGCAAAAATGACCAAAAGGAATACATCATAGTTATCATAGATGCTTTCACTAAGTTTACATATCTGCATCACACTTTGAGCTTAGACACGGAAAACTGTGTGAGAGCCATGAAATCTGTTGTCTCGTTGTTTGGTTTGCCAATGCGTGTGATTGCCGACCAGGGTAGATCTTTTGCCAGCTCAGGATTCCGCGAGTTTTGCTCTTCCCAGAAAATTGACCTTCATTTGATTGCCACTGGTGCCAGCCGGGCCAACGGTCAAGTCGAGCGCGTAATGAGTACGCTTAAAAGTATGCTAACTGCGGTCGAGACGAGTCAGCGCTCCTGGCAGGATGCGCTATTAGAAGTTCAGTTAGCCATTAACAGTACAATTAACCGCGTCACCAAAGTAAGTCCTTTGGAATTAATGATCGGCAGGGAAGGTAGGCCATTTGGTTTGTTGCCTATTACAGAAGAAGAGGAGGTAATAGATAGGGACAAGATTAGAACGCAAGCCAAAGAAAATATGGATCGGAACGCACTGTATGATAAAACAAGATTTGATGAGAACAAAGCAAAAATTGTGAAGCACCGGGTTGGTGACTACGTATTGATTAGAAATGAAGAGAGAAATCAAACAAAACTAGATCCAAAATTTAAGGGGCCTTTTGAAATTACACAAGTTTTAGAGGGAGATCGATATATGCTAAAGTCGTTAACAAGTAAGCGGCAGTATAAGTATGCACATGAACATTTACGGTCTTTACCTAATACACAAATACTGGCAGAAATAGATGAAGAATTTGATCGCACGATTGATGATAATAATTAGCCCAGAAGAGGCAAGAGAAATGATTATCTGTAGAAAAATAAGTTGTTGTATGTGTATGCGGCTGCACCATGATTCTGTGTGAATGCATGGCGTGAGTCAGGAGGACGAGTTGGTGTCCAATTATGAATGAAGAGAAATTGCGAAAAAGAATGTTTTGAGATGTAACAAGAGAAACTGTTATAGGTTACATGTATACAAAATAATTGGATAATTTAAATGGAAAGATTATGTCAATAAATGAGTGAAAGGAATAGTGCTTTGTTGTAAAGCTTTTTGGGTGATAACCGCGCATACACGAGGACGTGTGCAGGTCAGGAAGGCCGTGTCGCAGTTCTCAGAAGAGTTTAAATTCCATGAACGCTAACGATATTTGGCGCTCACTTTTGGTTGTCGCTGAATATACGCAGCTGCGACATTGGTTCCTGGTAAGACATGGATTCCAGGTATTCCTTGCTGCCGTATTCGTAGCGCGACGGCATTGCCAGCTCTCTTAAAGAGTGGCGTTGCCGTTGAGTGAGGCCCGGTCGCCCAAGAGAGAAAGGGACAGAGAATCGAACAGTGGCAAGAGTATAAAAGCCGTGGTATTGTGGAGTGAGGACACTTTTGAATTTGGCTCTTGGCGCGATCGGGACTGACTTCGCTATCGGTATGGCAGAACCAGAAAATAATCCTTCTCCGTTATATATGTAAATGTAGTTTTTTTTTAACTTGACATTTTATGTTATCCGCTAAACTTGTATAAATAACTATAAAAATAGACTAAAAACAGATAAAATTTTTAAATATATAAAAATATATTCAAAAATACCAAAAATACCAATATCGATATAAATATATCTTTTTTAGATAAAAAATATCGATAGATTGTTATTTTGGATATATTTTCCCCATCCCTAGTCCACACCCAAAGCCAGCAAACCAAACAAACACATTCCTCGAGGAAAACCGAGAAATTCACTGAATTTCGAACTCAAAGCATGCAAAAATCGTCCCACTTTGCACGCGAGGATTCCCAGGAGCACCTGCCCAGCAGCCAGACCCACAACACGGTGAACATGAAGCGGCGCACCCTCTCCGGAAGCTGTGGCGTTGGCGTCTTCGTCTTTGCGTTCGCCTTCATTGTGATTGCCTTTGCAACGCCCAGTTGGTTGGTGAGCGATTATCGCATCACGGGCGCCAAGCTGGACCGTTTGGGGCTTTGGGTGAACTGCTTCCGGTCGCTGCCGGACGTGAACGATGACAGCCAGCGGCGGTTCTTTGTGGGCTGTCGCTGGGTCTACGATCCCTTCACCACGGGCTACGATGAAATCAGGGGCTTCCTGCTGCCCGCCTTCATGATAGCCACCCAGTTCTTCTACACGCTGGCCTTCATCGGGATGCTGGTAAGTGCCATCGGAGTGCTGATCTTCTTCCTGTGCGCTGGCCCCGATCAGAAGCACTTCATCACGCTCATCCGATCGGTGGGCTATGTGCTCCTTGGCTCTGGGGTGAGTGCAGCCATTGCCGTCATAGTGTTTGCCTGTTTTGGCAATCGGAATGGTTGGATGCCGGAGCATGCAAATAACTGGTTCGGCTGGTCCTTCGTCCTGGCCTGCGTGGGCACGGTCTTCACCTTTGTGGCCGCCACCCTGTTCCTCAGCGAAGCTCATGTCCAGCAACGGAAGCGGGTGCAGTTCAAGGAGTCGCAGACGCGATTCGAGCTGGTACGCGGATAGTTGGCGGGTAAGTACTTGGCCATATCCAAGTCATGGTCGCCGGTCTGACCTCCGTCTTTGTTTCTTTTTTTCAGACGCAGCAACTAGCACACATTTGCACTAAGGAAAAAAAGAATCTACAAAGACAAATTTCAGAGAAAAAAGAAACAAAAACATTCCGTCCCCACGAAGAATTCTCACATTCTAACAATTACAGTCGAACTTCAACAAGTAGGAACTGTAAGCTAGCCAAGCTCTACAGAAGCTTTTTTTATTATTTGTTTCCTGGTTAAAACTTGGCATTATTTTGTGTTAAATGTTTAAAGTTAATATAAATCTCATATGCAATTGGCCATAATGTCAGAAAGTTTATTGAAATCTAAGAAAATCTTAAGGAAAATTGGAATTTGAATTGATTAACTTCAAGAAAATGTAATTTTTATATGATAAATACTCAGAAAAAACTAATTTTTTGTTCAGAAGATTAAAAATCAACAAAGTAAAGGTTTTTAAAACTTAAAATTACTTGAATTAAAATACATGTATTGTTTTTGTCTCAAATCTAAAATGTTATAACAAATCATAGATTATTTTGAATTATCTTTGTAATCCTTCAATTGAATCTGTTATATCTTAAGCTAGGTTAACATTTTATAAACCCCAAAAAAACATATCAAATATTTATTCCAAATAGTTTAGAGTTCCATTTAGAGAAGTTCGACTGTAAAGTATAGGTTTTTAGTTAAAAAAGTTTATGCAATTGACAGACAAAACACAGTCATCCCTTCAGTATATTCAGAATATTCAGTTTATGGTACTTATGAATCATCCATCCAATCGACCAGAACAATTCCAGACGAAGACTGAATGTTTTTCCGAATATGAAAAGCACATCGATGCACAGCAAAGCAACCATCAAGGGAAAGACGCTCAAACAGATGACGCATAAGTAGAGTAAAATGCGATAATATTTGCATAACAATTTTCGCTCAATTAACGCCCAGAGACAACAACAACCAGACACAGCCATTCCCCTACAGCAAAATGTACCTACCATTTACTTTACTTTACTTTTTTTTGCAAAGTCGCAGGCTAGTCGGAAACTAGCAACGAAATATTACACTCGTGCCTTAATTAGAGAGAGAGATAACTATTTTGGTATAGTTTATAGTGCCTAAATACAAATTATAATTATTGTTAGAGATACCTGACCTGATGACCGACTACCTGCGACCTGCAACCACACCCAAAAGATCTATTGGATTGCATAAACTTGTGCTGAGCATAGTGCCTTAGTTAAGCTAAGCGAATCACATTCGTCCCTTAACTTTAAGCAATAATCATTCCCTTTTTACTCGAATATACACGACTACCTACGTACCTTCTTTTGAAGGTAACTTAGAATCTGTATTTAATATTTATCCGTCCTCTGCACAATGCTTTACAAAACTTGTATTTGTAGCATATTCTGAACCAGGAATTTAGCAATGTATTAAAAGCAAAAAACAAACGTCTTTTACCCCATATACAATTTAATATTTGTAACGTCTTTTATGTACAAACGACTTGTAGCTAAAGCGAAGAAAAATAAAGTTTTTATTGTATACAACATCTGGAATGACTGCTTGCATCTTTTGAGCGAGTTCAAGGCAGGGCCTGGGGCTCCAAACAATGAATCCGCCGCTTCCAAGTCACTTTGGTGCATTCGACTAAGTTTTCCCATGGCGCTTGCATTTTGGGAAATCCGAACAAACTTTTTGTTGTTGCCGTTGTCAGCTTTTGTAGCTGCTGAGGCAATGCGTCGTCGTCGGATATGCATCGGCCGATTGGAGTAACAATTGATATCCCAACAGATTGTGGGCTGCGCCATGTGTCACGTTGCGATGTCGAAGTCATCTTTTTGTGTTGGATTATTCAAAGAGTGAGGGATAAATAATGGTATTAGGACATCGGAAATAAATTACATTTAATAAGGAATTAAGTATTGTAAGCATATTTTATTATTAAAATCAAAGCTAATATGGTCGAAGGTGATTTACCTTAGGCAAAATAAAAATTAAAGCTATCAAAAGTATTTGCTGAAGAAATTAATTGATTCACGCAATAATATCAATGAATTCAATTTTTTTTAAATATATTTTTTGTAAATTTTTGGCATTTTTTTACGATGTTACTTACCCCTTATAAATATTTGAAAATATGTAGACATTTTTTTTGTTGTTAATTTTTGGAAAAAAAACCTAAAAAATTTCGGAAAGCTGTACTGAGTTAGTTTTCACAAGATAAATAAATCTGCATACTGAATTTATTTAAAATGTTTGAGAAATCAAAATTAAAAAATCTATAAGTAAGCCAAAAGGGCTAAATTAAATTTGGAAAGCGCCTTTGTTTTTGTTTTTATAAGGTTAATAAAAACCTGGTTTTAAAATTAAAGTAAGTAAATGTATAAAATATGTCTAGTGTCTTAAAAATCTCAACATAAAGTGGCTGTGAATGCTAAACATAAACCTTAAAACATTTCATTGTATACCACGAAATGTTAGGTTCAGTTTTAATATAAAAAAGTCCAGTGTATCTCTCTGTGGAGCCCACTCAACTTCACCTTCCCTACTTGTTCCATTCCATATTCTTAAATAGGTTTCTATTAAGAACATAATCTGTCATTTGCATATTTTAATTTAAATTTAAACAGCTTAATTTAATGATATATTATGAATGCCAACGTTTAAGCAATGACCTGTGAATAATTGAATTGGCCGATATTTGACAAGGGTAACTTTCAAAAGCCTTACGCTTACGAAACACTTGATTAATTGTGCATTTAAAACGGCACAGAATTCAATATTTGATCTGCGAAGGCTTTACCTTCCGCCGCCTTTCAAATCTTCCAAAAACCCACAAAACTATTAGATCATTTTGTCAACAATATCTGGCTCACTCACCACTCACTCGGGCACTTAAAATGTCTTTTAAATGGTAACCATAACAAAATGAAATATATTAATTTATCTGGCTTATAAAGGCATAATTAGTGGAACTGGTGTTTAGAAATCTCGGACTGAAAATTCCCCCACCCACGTTCTTGTGACCCGACATGGCAATGACATTCAGGGAAGAGACGGAAAGAAAAATTGATCTCTTGCGTGATTTTTGAGGACTTGCTGAAGCGTGAAATCTGCCGAAGCTAGTGCGGATTGATGGATGGATTAATGTGCAGATTCGCTACAGATCTGATTAGCACGAAACCAAGTCGAAGTCGCAGTCGAAGTCGAGACAAACCGGACGCCCCATGCCCCATGACTGACTCCGGCGAGCGCGGCGGCCTTGGCGAGAACTGCACAGAAATATGTGCTAAACGCAAATTTATTTACGGACTTTATTATGGCCACCATATCGAGTGAGTGAGGAGCAACGAAATTCACATTCATATCCACTTTGGCGTGACCTCACTTGCCGTTAGCCGGACGAGCAAATCGGCTTACACCCATGATTACACGGAACGGATTAAGAACTTGAAAATACGAGTAATTCGGGATTAAGCCAACCAACCGACTGTGTGTGTGAAAATTGTCGAGTTCTGGCCGCTCAGGGTTCTTCTGCCTCGCAATTACGCATTTTTTGATTGACGGACGGACAGCTTCGAAATCCCCTTTTGGAGCAGTTCGCTGATTACATGTAATTTAGGAGACACCGTAATTATTAAGTGTTCATCATGGGAAATTAGCATCCACGAAAATCATAATTATTTTCTATGGCATTTCAGTTAATGTTTATGCATATATTCATGGCAAATAAATTTCAAACTAATATATATAAATACATTTTATTATGAAAAGAACGCACAACGGAGGGGAGAATAAATTTTTGCTTAATTTGTTTAAAGAGGTTTCAAGATTTTCCATTTGCATAAAATGCCATGCCACCACATACATACGGTAGAACAAGAATCTAAAGTTAATTCCGAGACCGAGACGATGCTTCATTAACAAAAGGCAATAATATACCTGTTCTTAGGCGCTGGCCAGAGATTAATTGCCATCGCTTTGGCCACAATGAAGCATTTTGCATAATATTTTCAATCAAATCGAGCGTCAATGAACGCTTCTACACATTGAAATTAAAAGTTGTCGGTGGTATTAAGAAAAACCTTAAATCGAAACCGAGAGTTTGGTTTGGGCCAGCGATTACGCAAAGGTCTCAAAAATAAACTGTTTATAATCAATAAGCAATGGACGATAGCCATTAGATTGATTACTGTTTGCCACACGCAAACTTTCCTCCAATCCATTTTTTTTTTCCTGAAGTTTTGAAGTTTTGTCTATCTATAAATATTGATTGAGCCCGTGAAGGTCGGGCTTAGTCGGGGCTCATTAAATCTTTATGGTCACTGTCGGTTTTATTTTATATTTTTTGAAATAGAACAACTTCTATGGCATTTTACACAAATTGGTCTTGGATCATTTTAAACGAGGGGCGGCTTCTGCTGCCGGATAAACTTGTCCAGCTTAATGGGATTCATCAGTTTTAAGAGCTTTCCTTTCTGGTCCGATCCTAAATGTTTATATATATTTTTAGAGCCCGATCTGTTTGCTGGTTTGCTGGTTTCTTGGTTTGTCGTTCTGCTGACGTTGGTAATTAATGGGGAATTTATTTGGATTCTTGTTTTGGGTATCTTAAACGAGATTAGCATGCTTATAAAAGTTTCATAAGAGTCGGGAGTGTTTAGTGTGCAAAAAAAAAGAAGCAAGTTTGCATCATGAATATGCAATCGAAAGGTGGAAACATTTCTTTATGGAGTTGAAAGAAATTCATTGTCTGGTTATATTCTACACGGGCAACTAACTCTGAGGCAAAACGAAAGCGGAAAGATAAAATGAAACAACTTGAATTTATATATATTTTTAAGCTAAAAATTATAAAGGAAAAAAACCCCAAAAATCTGGGCGTGTTCAGAACAAATTAGGCTTGCCTTGAAGCCAGTATTTAAATTTATTTTAATCGCTTTCGATGATGAAAGTTCTTTCAGCTTGAAAGCGAAAGTCTTTCTCTAGAAATTCAGAATTTGCTTCTTTCTCTGTTTCAGCTTTTGTTGAAAGTAAAAGCGCCTTTAAGCGGATTAAAATGTATCAATATTTTTCTTTAATATATTCAGATTTTCCATTCACATGCTCGCTTTCGTATTTCAAAACAAATGCTCGCCTTGTCAGATTTTCAATTCGATTCCCAAAAATTAATCATCCGTGGCAAATGGACCACCCGCAGATAAAACCATTCAAAGTCTCACCTCATAGCTGACACCGTCTTTAGAATAAGTATGAGTATTATATAGACACAATGTTGTGCGTCAGCAAGTTCCTTGAACTTCACACAGTCACCTAAAATAGATGAACGTGGCAGGGCGAGAGCGCTGAGACAGTTTGGTGGCTTTTAGTTTAAACACGATGCTTAGTTATTATAGAATATTATATCACACGGCATAACCAGTATACCCTGGCTGACCATAATTCTGGCGACCAGCGATATTATCATTCAAATGGCCCAGCCCCAGTCCCAGCATCCACAAGTGGCCAATCCGGACACGCAACATTTGCGCGTCACACAAAAATAGTGCCTGAGCCAACAGATCATTAGATATGCTCCTTCTCAAGTGAGGAGGAGCAGAAACCGGAGACAAGGCCATAACTTGTATGTAAAAGACACTTCATAACACTTTCAGATAAGAAACGCGCCTGAGTTATGAAAGAAAAGTGCCATTAACACTCCATGTCGGTTAGAACGGGTTCAGAGCCTAAACTAAATTGAATTCACATTCAAATTTATGCGCACACATTTCGCCCGAATCAAATCGGCAATGTTTTTGGCAAATAAAACAAGCTACCTACCAACTGAACTTTGATTAGAATCCAGAAAATAGAGAATGTGGTTTTTTCTGGCCCGCCAATCGTAAAAGTTCAGTTGATTGGCTTTTTGAATTTTAAGATTTTATTAGGAATATATATTTGCAAGATTTTGTTTTTATGATCTGATTTTAAGAGAGCTTTGTGTGCTAATGATGAACATGAGAATGGATCAAAAGTTGCCTAATTGAATTATTTCTATGCTAATTTGTGTGTTTTCCTCCCCGAAATAGATCGTAAAATGTTTGCTCTCGCGTTGTTTCTTATGGGCTGCTTTGCTCCCCATTAATATGAAAATGTGACACCTGAGAGGTAGGCAAATATATCAACTTTTCGGCTTAAAAGGTTGCTTAATTTTGAACACTTCTTTACTTTAGTTAAAATTAATGTTTGTTTTTATTTGTGCGAAGCCTCAATGCCACTGGTTTTATTTTATTTTTGTATTTCGCTTCAGTTTGAATTCCTTAAGAGGCGGTTTTTTCTGGCTTGTATTTCCTGGCCAAAAAAAATATATACGTGAGCCGACGCATTATATTTCGATAAATCACAAAAGATAAAGAATCTTTGCTAGCAGGTGCGGCGTTTAAGAGGTGTCTTAAGAGGCTTGGGAGAGGTGGGATTTAATTGGAATGGAATCCTCCGGTTTGATTTTGTAAAAACAATCGTTAAACTTTTTATGGACTAATCGTCGCCGCTCGAGTTGAGGTTTCTGCATTTTAGGCACTTAAAGAGCTGCGGCTTATTTTCGTCTGAGCTTAATTTGGTGCCATAATTCAAACAAATGCCTAGCTCATAAATTAATAAATATTTATGGTTTTAGTGCTCTCTGCGATTTCGAAGAAATATTTAACAGGCTTAGGCAAATATGTATAAGCGTTGGTTAAAGTGTATCTCCTCCTCTGGTTTTTAGACACTCGAAACGGAAGTAAGCAGTTAAAGTCACTCCGATAAATTTCGCTTGGTGTTGACAGTCAGCGACGGGACAGAAGTGTATTGATTGATTGCAACAAGGTGAAGGAAATTTGTTTGCAGATTTGTTTGACCATGTTCGGCCATGGCTCTCTGCTCCACCCCCTCAGCGTGCTTGGCTCCTCCACGGATCATCGCAAATACACGGTGCCTTAATGTTCTTCGCCACAAGAGTTCCCCGTATGCAAATCACTTGTTTATATCTGTGTTAGCAGCTGCTACTACAACCTCCACCTTGGTCCGCGACAGGGGTACAAACAAGTTCTCGGTGTCTGATATCATTGATAAGATGGCCAGGCGGATTATGTATACGGCCAAATGCCTAAGACAATTGCGGCTGTCACTCCAACAGACCCGGTCGTCATTTGTCTTGGCCATTATATCAGCTTTTAATTGGCCGCGAATTCTTTGTCGCTCTCGTGAATTTCTCACGTATTGTGTGATGACCAAAAGCGCAGCACAGAAGCGGATTGGAGGTGTTATTATTATTATTATTAATATTTGATAAAAGAAAATACTAAAAAAAATATTTTAAAATGAATTAAACAAATTAATATGATTATAAGCAAAGTATTTACATTTTCCTTGCTAAAAACAATGATTATCTAGGAAAGCTACTTAATTCTTCTTATTTACAGTATTTTTTGTAAAATTTCTTGTTTAAAAAAGTGATTTTAAGTAAAAATAATTTAAATTTACTTCACAAAAGACCTTTGAACAACTTTTGTGCCCACAAAATGCTAAATTTCATTTATTTATATTATTATCTTTATTAGGCATTTCAGCTTAAGTTTATTTCCCCTTCGCTTACCAACAATCCGTCCCTGTTTCTGCCAAAAAATCACCTCATAGGCCTGTTCTTCTTTTGATTAATAACTTGACTAATAATTTGACTAATGCATTTTTAATGAAACTCCCCTCCAATATGACATCATTCAAAAAATGGGTTCGTCTAGAGAAGTTGGCAAAGTTGGCCAGAAACTCAAGCTGAAATAATTGCAGGCAAGCAATGCTTTAACAAATTGGCAGCTCTTGAGAAGTTCCGTAAGAATGTCATAAGTAACTTACAAATTCATTTCCAAGTCTCTCTCCCAGCTTGTTAAATTCATGTCTGTCATTAAACTTTGCGAGAACTGGCAAGAAGCGGATGTAAATTGTATCTACGCGTATGCATCTTGTGCTGTGACGCATCCATGAGTTCGTTTTCCTTTCACTTTAAAAACTTCTCCTTTCAACGGAGCAGCGGAAGCCTGACATAAAAGGATTACAAGGGACGGTCTTTCTTTTTTGTTAATGAAAAAAAATTAATTCCAGACGAAACTTAAAGAGAGACGCCCCGAAATACCAGGAGAATACAGAAAAGGGAGGAAAGGACTTTATAGTTGATTAATATTTGGTACACAGTGAAGATTGTATGCTGAAAATGTATAATTTAAATTTTAAAAATAGTATTTCATATCTCTGAAGTATAAAAAACAAAAGCCTGATATTAAATAGTAGTTGTATATGGGACATGTATTTTTTTCCTGTGCACCAAGGTTCAGATTGCACAAGGGCAGCCGGGGCAAAGTCATTCAACTTGGGTTACATAAGCATCGATGCGTGCGGCTAAAGACGGAAACAGCTGCAGGGAATTCACAGTATATATGTATATAATAACTGAAGGTCGTCGAATGCAACATGCAACATGGACTCACAACAGGGATCAAGGGATCAAGGGACTTGCCATGACTCATCAGCGGCACGCCGGCATTCGGTTGAACGATTTATGGGTAACGATACCCGGCATCACATTTTGCATTCCCAACGCCACGCATCATCTCATCTCATCGACTTGAGTCAGAGCCATTGACTTTTGGTATTTTGTCAGTCTCTCGGAGAGGCTCTGCTGCAACAAATTGCTTTCGGTTTTTTGGTAGGCTTTCTAAATTTGGCGTTCTGCCTGCTCTGCCCCAAAATGCTGCTCACTCGCCTCGGACTCTTGTTGTTCGCATGAAATATTGATCTTAGGTTAAAGTTGCTCACTTGGCCCCCCCTTTTCCGTTTTTTCCACAAATCGAACTTGACTTTTGGGCTTGTTAAAAACATATCTCAAATGCGATATATCTATTTATATATTTTTGATTTCTTGATAGTTTCGCCAGCTTATGAATTTGATTAACAAAAATTTAACTTGTTTTGCGACTGATGATAGCTAAAAGTTTTCGGTTTTTGTGGTTTTGTTCTCTCAAAGGTCGTTTCCACAAAAAACGAGACGAAAAAAACTTGTGTATTGTGTGTGACTCGGTGTGGTCATAAAAATAAAGATTTGTGTGGGCTGAAAATTCGCAAAAAAAAAAAAAGAGAATATAATATATAAATTTATTTAAATTTCACAAATCTCAAATTTGGATTAAATACAATTTAAATATATACAATTTCTTTGTCCCTTTTTGCTTTGCCCAAAAAAAATGATATATATAAAAAACACTTTGCCCACTTGTGTTACCATTTCGCTTTTGTTTTTTGGCTTATGTTTAATAATTTTACTGTCAATGAAACTCTGCCAAAAATGCATTTACATATGAAGTAAAATTAAAGCAAAAACGAAAACTACCAGTTTTAAATGTTTCACTTTGTTGTTGGCACAGCTTGAAGCTGCGAAAAATGAACCAAAAAAATAAAAAAATCTTAATAATCATTTGAGAATGCCGAAGGCTTTTGAGGATATACCCAGATTACTAAGCGATGTCAAGGTCATTGCCGGGGACTTGGACTCGGGTACACGGTAATGGACAAGGACTTTCGAGAATGCATTCAGTTATTTGACTCATTCCACTTACTTTGTTTTATAAAGTCTATTAATAATTAATGTGCTCACGATAATCCCAGCTTAATATAGCCGTTGGCATATATTTTTTTAAATTTATATTTCTTAAGTTTTAACTAAGCCCACGTAGACACATATTTTACAAAGAGCCCCACAGCAGGGTTCGATTTTTGCATGCTGCGCCAAGATTCGATTTCATTTTAATGCTCTTTATAGGGGTAACGTTGAATATTGCAAATTAAAATAAATATTTAATTTATAAATATATTAAAATGCATAAATACAGACTCGACCACTCAAAGAACACATTTATTGCTTGAATATTGAAAATTAAATAGCAATAAAGCTTTCTTTTTTCGCTTAATTAAATTCTTGCCACAAAGGCTTTATGTTTCTCAAGAGTATTTAACTTTCGCTTATTTTTCTCTTATTTATTTCCTTTTTTTATAGTCGAAAATACTTGTACATTGTCTTCATTCCGTGGGTTTCGCCTTGACTTAAGCATTGCCCATTAAATTCATCCTGTTTTATGCCCAACAGCAAAGAAGAAACTGATTATTTTCTGTGTCAATTGCTGCCTTCAAGAGCAAGCCAAGTTTTTGTATAAAGCTGAAATCGCTTCCCCTTTTTCGTTGCAATTTAATCCACAAAATGTGACTTTGAGAAATAAATGCATTGAATAATATTCTATATAAGTTTGCCTAAGCGGATCATCAAACGGAAGCCTGTCGCAACTAAATACAAAATAAAGGTGTCTGAATTATGGCAAATGGATTGGCAGCGATTTCCTATCCGGCTTGAGCTCACAGATTAATTTCTTGGCTACCGTGTGAGTTCATTTCAGCATTTAGATATATTTATATTCTGGCTCATTTGTGATGTATTTTAATTATGGCTCCCTAATACACAGGAAGAAAAATTAGTATATACGGAAATCGAGAAGACGAAAGAGCTTTAATTAAATCAATAAACCATCTAAATACTTTTTAGCAACAACAAAAAAATAAAGCTTAAAATGCAAACGCAGGGAGCCAGCAAAAAAATCATAGGAAAAAAGCAACAATCTATCCAGCTATGTATAGATAAAATATCACTCTTCGATTAACGATTAAATTAAATCAAAATAAACACGAAAAACTCGAATTTTCAATTAAAGACTAAAAAATGTTCTCTATGGACAAACAAAACAGAAAACAATAAAACATAAAAGAGAATAAATAATATGAAGAAAAAAATCAATCTTTAAATATTAATGAACCCCCCTGAAGAACCTGAAAGTGAACTGAAATTCTTGAGACACGCAAGCAGATCCTAGACAACGATCAAGATCGAGATCTTGGAGAGCGAGTCCGAGTCCGAGTCCGCGGAGAGTGCTCAATTTATCAAGTATACGACCTGTGGCTCGGCTCATCTCTCCGCTTGGCGCTTGGCCAAATAAATTAACGTATCCAGCGAAAAAGCGTGCATAAAAAATAAAAATCAAACTTGTTCCCACTCACACACTCACGCACTTTAAGCCCCAGCAGAGTCTCTGTCACCTGAGTAGGTGTGCGTGCTTTTGCTGGGTGTGTGTGTGTTGCTCTCAAGTCTCGAAATTCGATTTCAGTTTTTTTCGTGTTCATTTTTTTTTCGCCTTTTTGTTTCGCGTCTGCCTCTGTTTATATGGCAAAGACGCGATGCGTTCATCTTCAGTTCGTCCACATCGGTCACCACGGTATGAGCTCTAGTTTAGGCTCCTAAAAGTAACTGCTACTAAACCCCCCACTAGTGATCTACTATATGGAACTGTACTAATTGCAAGGATAAATAAGATGGAATTCTCGAGAGTTCTTTAAAGCCTTGCTATCGTGTGAAAACTGTGTGCCTCTGAAACCCAAAAAATTAATGCGTACAAACATTTTCTTCTTTTTCAAGATTGGAAATTGGATAACTGAGTTTATTCCATTGTAAAATCTAAAATACCTAAATTTACTGGCGTTCCTTGTGTCAAAAAAACCGTAAAAATTCGTTGCAAAATGGCGCGTGCAGCATTATGCATGGTAAGTTTAAAAAATAAAAAGGAAATAATTGGGGGAAGTTATAAGAATTAACTTATAAAAATTTTAATTATATATGTATTTAATTTTGTAAAGGATTTAATTTTGCAACTTAAACTTAGTTAATAACGCCTTGTTTTTGGGTATTCAAATCCCTTTTCTTTTTACACAAAATTTAAATATTATTTCATTTCTTATTTTGTAATAATTTGGAGACACCAAGAGCATTTAGCACTCTGCTAATAATAATGTCAAACATTAAATGCAAATAAATATGCGAGAAATACTTCTGCTTCGTTTGTTTGATTACAAAACGAACAATAAATGCATGGCAACCAAGTTTGAAGGCTAGAATGTCTGTAGAGCTCATGACCAATAATAGATGAACGATTTTTAACGAGCGTTAACAGGTCCGGGTCAAATTGCAACTATTTCGGTTCTCTTTTTGCTGAAATTTACCTTCTAAATATAAGTTTCTCGCCCTCAACTTGGTAATAATAGTAATAATAATAGCAGTAAGCGACCGGCATTTTCTGGGCAAACAAATAGTACACAAATACCGGCAATTTCGTAACGATCGTAGATACTCTTCTGTTTGCTTAACGCGCACACAACGCAAAAAAGCGTCTTGCCCAGTTTTTGTGTCTGTTTTTTTCGCTGTATTTTTATTGTTGTCATTTGAAATCCAATCGATATTCGTAATTGTGTTGTTTTAGTCAAAGTATATAGAAGACGAGTCAACGGGCAAAAATGTGGTAGCACAAGGGAAAAACGTTAACAATTTTGTTGTTTACCGAATAAAGCGTAGAGAGAGAGTTGAGTTTTGTATAAATGACTTCAAATTATTGCGGATTTCGTATGCAAATTCCGTTGTATCATTTGTAAATGTTGATTTTTTTTTGCCTAGATCCGTTTCTGCGAAAGTCCAAGTTAAATTATGAGTCAAGGACTCGCTTCATTAGCAAAGACTATCGCATCAGAGTGTTAATTTGATTCTTAGATAATACTCACCCCAAGCTGTTAATTGTGTTCGGGCTATAAATTCCCCAAAAAAGTGGGGTTTTATTGGGTGCCATAATGACGCTCTTAGTGAGCTGAGATATCATCTCGATTCGGGCTAGAAAAAATGGTTTTTGTCTCAGGTTCTGTCACCTGCCAAATGCTCTGTGCCTTTGACCCCTTCTTCCCCGTTGGTGGTTAAGCTTTTGGGTTCGGTATTTATCACAACGGCGACCGACAGCCTAAGCCTCTGCTCTGTTCTGGCCAAGATATCTCATCCAGACACGTATACAAGCAAAAAATACAAGAAACATGAAAAAAGAGGGCGAGAAATATTGTTAATGCCCCGCGGCAAGCGTTGACAGGGCATCTCATCTTGGCCCACAATTCTTTTTATTATAAATTTGGTTCTTTACTTTGGTTGTGCGGAATTTTAAAGAGTGCGCGGAATTTTCATCGCCGCTTTGCTGGCTTGGCTGCAATCTGAGGAGATTTAATCGCTCGTTCAGCGGCCAAGTTTGTGTCATAAAATGGAGTAGCAAAAGTCGAGATTTGCATGACAAACAGCTGGCTTCTGCCGCTAGGCAATTGAAATAAATTGCGGCATTTATAAGGCTGTAAAATAGAGCGTAAAGCGTGTCCATTGAATAGTTTAGCGTCTTACAGTTAGGAGAATTTAAAGGAATTCTTGAGGAAATTGGGTTATTTTTAAAGGTCATTGATTGAATTGTGCAAAGTTCTTGGCCTCTGAAAAATGTTATTTCCTGAGGCACAACTCCCTTTTTACATAAGAGTTCAGGGAACTTCTGTGAATCCCATTCACTTTTATCGCTCATCAATTTTCCCATTCTTTCTTCTACCCACTTTGACTTTCGATATTTGCTGGCCAAAAGGTTTTTGTTCCCCGCCTCGCATTAATTTACTTTGCTAGCCAATTTTAATACGGAATCTATAGAGATATATGTATCTTTAGGACAAAATCTAGAAATGCAAATTAGTCTCTTGATTGCCTGTTAGCGATTAGGAGAGACAATACTTTATTGGCGATGATGGAGCCTCGCCTGGCGGTGGAAGAGGAAGTCTTTTGGGCTGGTTTAAATAAAAACGAAAACGCTTTGCCAAAAGCTTCAACACAAATGCCAAAAGTTGAAAGTAAAAGTTTTTTTTTAAAGAAAATATGATGTCACGCGGCAGAGCCAACGGTTTATTTTTTAATTGCATTCATAAATCAGAACAAGTCGAGTGGAAGTTCACTGACAGCCAGTTTAATGAGCTACACATTCGGCGGACAAATTCCCAGCTTTGTCCGCCGATCAACCACCTGACTAATTCCTTTGCCCAAAAGTCCATCGATGAGGAATGAACTCATTAGCACGGTTCTGCTCTCAAATAAAAATTCTAGATTCGGTGCTAATTAAAGCAGCGTCTGGATTAACTGGAAAATCCATAAGAGCCGAAAAAGGCCATCGCCCATAGCTGGTCAGACCCGTTTCCCCCAGAGATCATATCGATCGAATCGAGAAGTTCTAATAACTTTTATCTCTGCGGAACTTGTTGCCGGGTAGGCTCATTATGAATGTTTCTCTGGCATTTTTACCATCATCGTTTAAAGTCTGGCTTTATGTGCAATATACACATGTTTTTGGGGGGAATATGCATTTGGAAACACTGACGAATTTCACAATTCCCCAACGGAGTTTCGGTTGGAAAAGAAATTTCACA
Organism: Drosophila bocki; assembly: GCA_008042715.1. Taxonomy (NCBI): domain Eukaryota; kingdom Metazoa; phylum Arthropoda; class Insecta; order Diptera; family Drosophilidae; genus Drosophila; species Drosophila bocki. Next base: position 124,949 of record VNJY01002359.1, on the reverse strand, counting down.
ATTTCTGGGCAGACCCGAAACTGCATCCCACAAAAAAAAAAAAAAAAAAAAAACAAGGGATAAAGATGTCATCGATTAAGGTCGTTGCATTTTAATTCGATTTATCGAAATAAGAAAAGAAAAAAGATGTGTTTTTCTTGTTCAATTCAAGATACGAGCCGACCTTGAAAAGTATAAATACTTGCACGAAAAAAGTTTCGCTTCGGCCAACCGCCAACCGCCAAAGGGCAAAAGCAGTCAAGAGGCTCCAGCGAAAAGTGTGGGGATATGACTAAACTGGTTTGGGATGATGATGATTATGATTATGATTAAGGTGATCATGAGAAGAGGTTGTATTTGAAGTCATGTAAACATCAAGCGAAACAAACTCTTGTGCGTGCGAATAAGTCGATTAATAAATGGTTTTTGCCAGCTCCGAGTTATGCAAAAATGTTCAAGATTCATTGGCTCATTGTGCATACTGGTACACTGAAGAACGCATGCCATGGTTCTCAAGGCGGAGTTACGCTTTTTTTGGGTCACCGCGACAGCCGCCACTCGGCGTGGATGATCTATGCGACTTGGAATTGATTTACTGCATCTGCAACTCGCACTCCTCTCGCACTGTGATGGCTGACACCCCTCATACATATAGGTGGTATTCATATTTGTGGCCCACATTGGTTAGTTGCTTTTTGTGCTTAATTGATTGGCAATTGATTTTGGGGCTTTGTGGCAGCTCAAAAGCGGGCTTGGCTGCCCCCGTCACTCAATTAAAAGGTTTAATTACGCAAAACAAATTAATTTGTTAACCCAGTTTTTAAATCTGGGTGAAGTTTACGAGGTTTTTTGGTCGGTAAATGTTTAGCAATAAATACAAAGAAATTTCAAGGATATTATATACCAATATAGATGAATAAATTCCTAGAGAAAAGCTATTCTTAGAATTCCTAGAACATCAAATCATTCAAGTCGGAAAAATTCAACTTTTTAAGAATTTAATTAAATTTAAATCTAAACAAATATTTACTGTTAAAGTAGATTTCCTAGAACCTTAAATCCTTTGAGCACTTAAATTCAGGAAGTTATTTTCCAGCAATTTCTGATCAATTTTGTTGGTTTTATAACTTTCCTAGAACTTGAAAGCCTCCTTGCCTTTATTAACTATTTATAAGCTATTTCTGGGAGTTTTCCCAAGAAAAACAAACCGCATGCCATCAATCAATCAATTACAATAGTTTTTCTTGACTAAAACGTAAAAAAGTACTTTGACAATATGTTAGTTTCCCATGAGTTAAAGACAAAGTTTTTGACTTCATAAGCAATCAACGACTACCACTCAGCATGCTAGAAAATCAATAATCGCTGCAAATAATGAAAAACTTTTGTAATATCTAACGACTTTCATTCGCCATTAAAAAATTGTAGAAAAAACACAAATTTTTTTATGAAAAACTTGCCCTGCGGCAACGGTGTCGATGTGGGTGAGATGGAAACGACCTCCGTTGTCAGCAGCTGCTGCTGCATATATCATGGCATAATAAATTAATATCAAACAATTTGATTTTTTATGGGCTCTGGGATTTTTTCATAATTTGTCTTACTATTGACTAGTGGCGGAGATTTTGGAGCACAGCCGAGATTCGGCAACAAATTTGAGACTTGGAGATATGCCAATCAAAAGACAGTAGATGTCTGAAGAAACAGCAGCCACCAATTTGCATTTTCATATTTTTACCTTTTTTTTAAAGGCCGCGATAGGCAAATAAATTGGTTTTATGTGAAATTCATTTGTTTTGTCGCCGCAGTTTTGAGTCATTTTCGGTTTCCTTCACATGGTTTGATTTCCATTTTGTTTGCACCCACAAAAAGAGTGAATAAAAAACTGAAAAAGAAACTAAAGAAACTGAAAAAATATTGACCTTATCGCTGCTATTGAGCATTGGAATCTATAGCGGGTGTTAACCATTGTTTCCCATTTAATTACTGCAATCCCTCCTTAACCTTTAAGGCAAACACACCCTCGCCGAATCGATTTGAGCCTCAATTTGGGCTTGAAGAGATCTATCAAATCATAAACGAATTAATTACTTAGCATAATGCGAAGGTCATTTTCCGCACCTTCCGCAGCTTCCCTACTCTTTAGCGACATATTTAGGAAATATGACTCGTTTATATACGAATTCTATATTAGGATGTGGCTTATACTATACTAAATTTCGTAAAAGAACTCGTTTTCACACAAGGAAGTCTTGGCAATGCCGGAACTTGGCTTGATTATATTAACTCTATGGGCAATTTATGCAAATTAGCGAACAAAACAATTTCATAATCTCAGATATTAAGGCGGAGATCTTTGGGCAGATGATCATCCACAGCTTAAGTGGGACAGACAGTTTTCGAGAGCCTCGAAGATAAGTAATGCCATTCGGTAATCGATTTGCAGCTGCCACTCAGAATGCCGACAAGTGCATTTAGAACTGAGCTAATTGTCCATTACTGTCAATGGATGGCAACTGGTTTTTCTTTGGCATTTTCGCGACGTCTGTGACAAATCTCGGGAAATTAGCATGTACGAAAAATCCAGTTCCAAATTGCAAAGGCAAACTAAAAAGAGAGAAAAAGATATTTGACGAGAATGCGGTGTGATTTGATTATTATGCCTTTGACATTTTAGCCAACATTTTTTGGTGAACGGTTTTTACTCTTCGCTTTGGTTTCGTATTGAACCGGATCTAAATGGCTGCTGATTTGCTCGGGCACACACATAACCGAAAAACGAGCTCAAACTTCCAAGTCTTGACTCATCTCTCCCCTCGGCCGGGGTATGTATGCAAATTGAGCCAAGCCGAGTCAAGACTTAAATCTTAAAATCTTTTTTCTTATTTTTTTTGGGGAGGAGGCAGCGGAGGCGTGCCGTGAATGTGACAAATCTTTTCGACAGCTGCAAGTTTGTGTGTTCATTATTAATCATTCGTCTTCTCTTTCAGGCCGTCGCTTGCATCTTCTTGGTGCAATGCGTCTACTCTCAGAAATACGATTCTGAGAACCGTCGTCTGATTCTCGACATCAACGACCAAAAGACAACGAATCAGCAATACTATTCGTCAAACTTTGACACAAGTAAGTGGACCCGTTTTGCAATTTTACTACTCCTGTCTGTCTAAGCCGCTTGAATCCATTTCAAAAGAAACATTCGAAAAATATTAAAACCCAAAACCCATTAACTATGTAAAATCGTATCCATATCGTAGATATGTATTCTAGATAAATCCCCATCCATGCAGCTAGTTAGTCCTTGTTTTTTCGTTAAGTAGCTAAAAAATTGGCAAACGAATTGTTATTGTTACCGTAGTTGTTAGTAGTAGTACCTTAGTATGTAAGTATTTGTACTATCCCCCTCCCCCAAAAACCCCCAAACTCTGATAGTTCCAACCGACTTACATTCATTAATCTATACTCCAAATCGAAACAACAACCAACTGTAGAAACCCTTCTATATATAAACATTTATATATACACCTCCGTAGCAGCTTACTAAACTCACCCAGTAGAAACCGTAGTCTGCGTCGTAGCTATACTCAAATTGTAAATATATATACACGCTCAACAATCAATCAAACCATTTACCTATATCTTTCTATACCTCTCTTATTCTATGCTACTTTCTTCTTCTACGAATATTTATACACTTCCTTCAACAGTTTTATGTAGGCATTTTTGCTCTTCGGTGGCCAAAAGGTCTACATGAAACCTCTTTAAAAATGCTTCGCATACTCATAACTCTACCTCACCAACTCGAAATTGATTACTTCAACAAAACCAGATAAAAAAAAAGAAAATAAAAAAGAAACCCCCAAAACAACAACACACACAACAAACACCAACATTTTCCTTCAACGAAATATCATCTGATTAGGCTCTTTGTGAAACTACTTTCAGTTACAGCGCCCTTTAAGAGATGTTAGTTCAAAGTCAAAGTTAGTCGAGAGTCTAGGGTTCATATATATATCTATGCATATATGTGAGCACACGCCATTTTCAGGTCCTCAAAGCAAACACTCCTCCAAGCAAACCACACAAAATCACGCAATAAAAACAACCAAAAACGTTATACTCTAAACATTACCTACTCTTCCAAAACCAAAAACAAAAACCAAAACAACCCAAAACCAAACCCAAAAACCAAACCAAATCGACACGAACATGATCATCATCATCCCCCAAAAGACGCCTATCGGTATGGCTACGATGTCGGCAAGACCGGCAACTTCCATCACGAGACCCGTGGTCCCGACGGCGTCACCTATGGCTGCTACGGCCTCATCGATCCCTACCACCTGCTCCGGGCAACACACTACGTGGCCGATGCCCACGGCTACCGCACTGTTGAGCCAGAGAAGCCAGTGGAGACCTTCCCACCGCATTTGTACAAGGAGACTGATGGAGGACCCTCGGAGCCGGGCATTCTCCTGCAGTGGGACGAACTCTACTTCCCCATTGGGTGTGGCAAGTTCGCTAATGGCGCCCAACATGGAGTCCCCTACTTCATCGGCGATGTAAGAGGGTGAAGGAGGAAGTCCCCAAGGAGGCGGTTCCTAATTGTTTTCTAGAATTGTGATTACCGAAAGGCAAATGAAACAGGGTTTAGGATGTATTCTTAGTGCTGAGTTCAAAGGAATCCTTGATATTTTTTTAGAAAAGAGTTTCACATCAACTTAATATGTTTCACTTATAAATATTCCTTAAAAATATGACGCGATTACTGAGCAGTAAATTAAAGATACTTTTTTAATTCATTTAGAAAAATTTTAAAAAACAATCTAGTTTTAGCTTCAGAAAACAACTAAAATCAAATACTTTGCCTTTCGGTCAACTAAATTCAAAAAAACGATAAGGAACTCACCCTCCCGAAGGAAACACACTTCTGACCAGCGATATTTTGCAGTACAAGGCCAAGGAGGGTAGCAACGATGCGATACCATCGTTCTCCGTCAATATTCCCGTGCTGAAGGGCTCCGACCAGAAGAGTCTGCCCATCCACAAGCCCACAGGTCCAATTGTGCCCCAGGGCACAGGGATCTTTGGCACAGACAAGGGACACTCCGATCACAGCCATCCCGGGGATCAGGCGCCGTCCTTCCATTCGGTGAACACCCTGCTACCAGGCAGCAACAGTGAGCACTCCAGCCATCCAGAAGGCATACCCGCGATTGCAGTGTTTGTGTTCTTTTAGATGATGGCCAGTACGTGCCGGATAATAATCCCTACCAGCATGTGGTGGGACCCAATGGCGGCAACGGAGGCAGCGGCTCAGGCGGCGGCTTCGGTGGAAACGGAGGCGTCGGCGGCTTCGGTCCCAATGGACCAAATGGTCCCAACGGACCGAATGGACCCAAGGGACCGTTTGGTCCACCGGGACCACCGGGACCACCGGGACCGGTCGGCGCGGGAGGAGGAGCCTCAGGAAAACCGGTCTACAGGGACGGCGATCGTACAGGCACCGGCAGCGGTTCCGGAATCGGTTCCGGCGATCGCTACACCACCGGAAACGGCGGTGCAGCCGGCTCCGGTGATCGCTATACCACCGGAAACGGTGGCGGCATCGGCGGTGGCGATCGCACGGGTACGGGTAGCGGTTCCGGAATCGGCGCCGGCGGCCAGTATCGGCCGGGCAATGAGGGAACCTACACGAGCACCTACACGCACACAGAGACCGGTTTTCCTGGGGCCATCGCATATCAAGCAGGTTAGCCCTCCAACGATTTACTACGAATTACTGGAGAGCAAAATTTGAACGAGCTGCGGCCGTGGCTGTAAATGTGGCGGATGTGGATGGGAGCGGATGAAGTGTGCCAATCGAAGGTTTTATGACATCGAGTGATTCCCCCATACGACTGTGCGTGCGATCAGTTCGTTCAAATTTTCCTCTTCAAGGCTTCCTCCTAGTTGTAAGAGTTCTTTTGCTAAATTATCCGTATGTCTCTTTTACCTTAACTTAAACTTTAAACTATTTTAAGGATCTCTTGTTTATTTTCAGCCAAGAAACCAAAATGATTTCTGAACCGTAAATGCACTTGCATAACTTTAAATTTGCAATCAAGTTCCTAGAGAACAATATTACACACACCAAACACACACACACATATATAAGCTAGGCAATTGTAGGGCACGTTTTTTGAATTTTAGTTATCCTTTATCAGAGCACCTCTCCCAAGAGCGCACAATCCCGATATATACCTCTCTTTCTATATATATTTATATCCTCACTTTCTATCCTTTCTGCACCAAAAAAGTTATCGAATTGAATCGAACCCAAGATCAGCGTTATATCACTCATTTGCTTGCACCGATCCCACAAATACACACCCCACACCCTACACACCCACACTCCACTCCATTTATGATAAAAAATAATTACACAGCACATGAAATTGTAAAAAAAAACCGCTTGAGCAATGACTACTAACCAACTCTATAACTGCCACTAACCGTTATTATCTGTGATTTATGATTTGTGTCCGGTGTTCGGTTTATACTATATATTCCTCCTGATCCCCGTAACCCCCAGATCCATAGTTTGATACTAACTCCATCCTACTTGTTTGCTTTGTTGTTATGATTTTTGTCCTGGTGTTGGCCTAGACCGTTTAGCATGTAAACGTTTTTTGAATGTACACTTAGTTACGTAGATCAGTTTTAGATAAAAATTAAAAAAAAAAACATTGTAGTAATTAAAAGTAATTAAAAATCTAGTAAAAATCGTAGACAGTATCTAGTTAAATCGTGAGCATGTGGAAAGTCCCTTTCTTAATGCAACGTTACTAATCGAAATGTATTTTTATGATCTTCAAATCCACTTTAGATAACGGTAAATATACTGGCAATGGTAACGACGGACGCTATAATGGTGAGTTATCCTTCAGAGATCCTTAATTATGGGATTTCTTGATTACAGCAAGGATATATACTCATGGTTGTCTTTCGATTACAGGTATTAACGATGGCAAATATTATCACGATGATTCCGGCAAATATGTGCACGTTGAAGGCCCCACTGGTCCACCGGCACCCCCATATGTCCACGTTGTTGGACCCGAGGGCGGATTCGGCGGTAATGGCGGCAAGGGAGACGGCGGCGGCGTAGGCCCAGGCGGCCCAGGCGGCCCAGGCGGTCCCAAGGGACCTGGCGGTAAGTTATCTCAACAAAACCTATAATACAATTACTAAAACTGCTTGAATTATACCTAAAAAGTCTACAAATGGTGCTTCTAATTATTCAAAATTAACTCTACGCAATTTATATTTTTATTTACTATAATTTTCTTCTTATTCTTAGGCCCCAAGGGACCCAACGGACCCCCAGGACCTCCCGGCCCACCCGGCCCACCAGGTAAGCTTTTGAGACCTTCCTAGGTCTTTTAGGTCTCTAGTAGCAGAGTTTAACCCACTTAAAACCGATCATCCAGGACCTCCCGGACCCAAGGGACCCACTAAGCCCGGACCTAAGGGTAAGTTTAAGAAAATAAAAAAGAATAGAAGTTGAAATTAAAAATTCTTTTATCCTTCGTAGGACCCTTCGGACCCCCCGGCCCACCCGGACCACCTGGACCCACTCGTCCCGGCCCATACGGACCACCCGGACCTCCCGGCCCAACTCGTCCCGGCCCACCAGGACCTCCCGGACCAACTCGTCCCGGCCCACCAGGACCTCCGGGCCCAACTCGTCCCGGACCTCCGGGCCCATATCGCCCAGGACCACCGGCACCGCCTAACGATCCCCGGTACTCGGACAAGGAGACGCCCGGCTATTTGCCACCAGACCAACCGGGTAAAATCTCGAAACCACCAGCACCCCCATCCCACTCACAAGTCATTGCCATTGAGCCACCCAGCAAGCCAGTTTTTAAGCCGAATTACGAACACAACAATGATTATGTGCATAAGCAGGTGCCCGTAACGACAAAGCCACCACTAACCTATATTCCACCTTCTTTCCCTCCCAACACTCCAAAACCCTATGTTCCCGCTCCCGTTCCCGTTTCCGTTCCGCCATCCCAAAAAATAACCACCACCACCACGACGATCGTACAGCCAAAGGTCCCGGCTATCACTATTAAGAAGGATACGCCAGTTAAGAGCGTTACGCCACCGCCAGTGACAACGGGTAATATTGAAAACCATACGTACCTACCACCGCCACCGCCGACGCCCAAATACGTAATCAAGACCTCGACCCCGACTCCCATTTCGATACCGATCCAATACACTCCCTCGACACCGAGACCCTTCGAGAAGGTGAACACCGCACCGCCTCAGATTCAGTACCATACGCCACAGGTGCCTCCGGTACCTGGCTATACTGTGACCAAGACACCGACCAGCCCCCCGACATATAGACCACAAGCCTACGTCGAACCGAAAGTAACGCCTCGTCCCTCTCCACCATTGCATGTGCCGTCGATCAGCGACCAGTCCTGTGTGTGTAACGCCGATAAGACGCACTCATCAAGAAACACCCTTACCTCCACCACCACCACTAGCACCACAACCAACACGAACTCCTATCCCAATCCCGCCTCTGTTGACTTTAACAAACAATTCTCCGGCTTCAACGGACAAGCAAACTTCGGCAGCATAATAAACGCCATGTCACTAACCCAACTGCCGGTGATACCTCAGGCGCCCGGACAGCCGGCCTTCTATCCGCCGGACAAGATCCCCAAGGGCGCCGTCATTGCTCTGATGCCAGTGGTGATCCTGCCGCAGGAGTATTATTCCAGCTGCGAGGAGAACTCCGTCTACCAACACTCGAACATCGATCCCTTCCCGCTGGGCGTTCAGCCGGCGTCCTTTAGCCTCCACTCCGTGCTCACGGGTTCGGCGCCAAAGGATCAGTGCATGTGCCCTTGCTCCTGCACTCAGAATCTGCCTGGAAGGTTGCACAAGAAGCGCGAGGCCAGCGATGCTGAGGCACCCGCCGAACCCGAGGCATCTGAGAAGGTGGAAGTCAAGGTTGAGCCCGTAGCAGCGGCCTCTGAGGAAGTGAAGGTCTCCGTCTCCGAAGAGTCCAAGGTGAAGGTTGAACCAGTGGCCGCAGCCTCCGAAGAGGTGAAGGCACTAGTTGAGCCCAAGCCTGCGGCCTCCGAGGAGGTGAAGGTGCAGGTTGAGCCCAAGCCTGCGGCCTCCGAGGAGGTGAAGGTGCAGGTTGAGCCCGTGGCAGCGCCCTCCGAGGAGGTCAAGGCCAAGGTTGAGCCCGAGGAGATCAAGATACTGGCCGATCCCAAGCCAGAAATCAAGGCGACTAGCGAGACGAACTAAGACAAGGACTACGAAAACCACAACCAACCAACCTAAGCCCTTCCCAGATCCCGCTTTATCCAATCCCAACCTCGATCCTACCTCCCAAAAAACTAAACTAAACCTAGTCTAAGTGTTTTTAGTGTCTGCCAGGCAGGGCCAACCAGCATTTAAGATGGGCAAATCGACGGAGAGCCCGGGTTATGTGTTCGCTTCTTGTGTTATTTGAATTTCGACAGCAATTTTGGTAAATGCACTCCAGACCGCCTGTCCAAGACGAGATATATCGGCGCTCTCTATGTATAATTCCTCTAAATTCTATTTGTAAAACAAAACGCTTCCCTTGAGAGCACTGAGAATTGGCAAAAAGAGAATATTGTTTGTGACATGTTGTTTATTATGCATTTGTGTATGCTTTTTATTTTTTATGATTTCGTTTGGTTTTATTTCTTTATGATTTTTTTATCGACTTTAGTTCTTAGTTTATTTAATGTCTACTCTAATAATGATTGAGACGGAATATTGAATTGTTATGTCAAGAGAGAAATATTGAAATTAAATAAAAATTAAGAAAAAAAAATGCTGTTATTTGTTTGCTTGGTCTGTGTGTCTCTATGGGGTTAATTGGGCTGGCAGCTCATATGATTTAAATAAAGTTTAAACCCTTGTGGGATTTTGTATTTTATAATAGTAAATATAAAAGAAATAGTGAGAAATAGAGATATTGGGGAATACAGAAAGAAAACAGGAAGCAGTCATATCAACAAATCACTCATACGACATGTAGATTCAACCGATTATGATCAATTTAAAATTTAATTTAAAATCTTAAAGTAAAGCAAAATCTCAGATTCTAAATATGCTTACACATATTTTACAAAATAACGAATGTATACAAATTTTCACAATATTTTTCGCTGGCGGCTTTATGATAGAGAGACAGGCGGGTAATATAGGAGGGCATATTTTGTATTAAATTAGAGTAGTAATATTAATATTAAATACATTCCTAGTCTAAGATAACCTAATTAGATTATAGAGTTTGAAAGAGACTTTAAATTTGAAATTAAAAATGGCTTAGTCTGATTTTTTCGCAATTTTGGTTTGGATATATGTAAAATAAAGACTTGTCAGTGGCGCCCTAAACGGCATTTGGTGCTTTACTATACTGAAAGCCATGCAAAAGATATGCCTAAAATTATACTACAGGTATAGCGGAATAGCACCTGTTTGAGATGCAAATATTTCACAAAAAAATGTAGTAAGTGTAGCTGAAAAATATTTTAAACAGCATTAAGTAATAAAAACCGTTAGTAGTTTCTTTTAAAACTTTCTTAAAAGTATCTTTATATTTTCTTTAAGAAATTGTGAGCAAGGCCTAATTATAATTTATTAAAAAGAAGACTCTCGTCTCTTAGAAACCTATTACTCCCCGTTCTCCTCTCTTGATGCCACAAAATGTAAGCACAAACATTTTGTTTTCCAGGAATGCAAATTCGAAATTAAATCTTTATAAAAATATAAGTGAAAATTATGTTAATAATGACTTGTGTATACCGCAATCGTTGACGCCTGACAAGCACTAATGGTCAGTCAGGGTATATAAGACACAAGTTTAATGTTGAATTAATAATAAATAAGGAAGTAAGTTGTAGTCTTCTGTCATTCAAAGGAGTTGAAAGGAAGTTGATGCTCATTAAGAATCATAAAGGTATATTTGTATATTCTCCAGGGTTCGTTAGCGTCGACTTCCTTATTCTTAGCTTGTGCCTAAAATGGTCTTCGTCGACATGAAATATCTCCCAACGAAATGTCCCGCCCCCTAGAATCAGTTCGGCTCCTCTTCCCCTGTTTCTATTTGGAGTGGTTTGCAATACAGGAAAATTCCAGCTAGGAGGCAGCTCCTTGGAAATCAATAGACGAATACAACGAGGGAGCGAAGCCAAAGTGAAATGGAGACTTTTGTTTATTTTTTGTTATTCTGCTGTTTTTGCTTCAATGTTATTCCGGTAGAAAGGTAAGTACATAATGGAATTCAAGCCAACCAAAATGCCTTTAATGTAAGAAGGCTTGGCAAATATTCGCCCCGAGCTAAGGTGTAACGGAGCAGTAATTTTATTGACATTTATTGTATTATTTAGGCATACATTTTCGTGCCAAAATTGAGTAAAACTTAAGCAAACAAGAACACGTGTCTATTTGATTTTGCCCAGGGACTAAATTAAGCAATTTAATGATATTTTTATAAGGGTTAATAAGTTAGGAAGTTACATTACTTTAAAAATAACTTATTCCAAGAAGTCTTATTAAAATTTTAAAACAATTAAAAACAACTTAAATGTAATTCCCACAAAAATGAAACCATTTAGGTCAGTTACCATTGCACCTTGAGAGCCTAACCCAGTATTTTGGCTACATTTTACAACTTTGTCAAGTCAATAACTAAAGAGTTGCAATATACCCGCATATGCCGCCAAAATACCAGACACTTTTCACACATTGTTTCTTTTTCTTTCGCAGCTTTTGGGCTTATAGGTGGAGGTCAAAATTCGGCTGAAGACAAATATGCTTTCAGATAATTTCCAAATCTTTCTAGTCCCCATCGCCAACTGGAGTTTCATGAATGAATTTACAACCGCTCAAGGCCTTCACGCGGTTATGAAATATATATTTTTGGTTCTGCCGGCGATAACCGGGGATTATGCAAGAGAACAAAGTGAACAAAGCTACAAAGAGTCAAATAACGTAAATATTTAGACAACAAACTTTCTGTAGATAATTGGAATTAAAGATATACTAAGCAAGCACGACCTGGGTCTCTCATTCATGGCGGACTGGCGGTAAAACTTGAAAGAAATGCGATCTGTGAACTTAGGGTAAATATTAAATGGTTCCACGGGGCGGTGTTTTTGCTGTCTTTGTTGCATTTGTATTTCTTTCTGGTTTCGGTTTTGCTATTTGTGTTTACCAAAGTTTCAGAGAAGGCAAATAGCTAAAATTAAACTCAGCTCACGCACCGGCAAGTTGGGGCATTTATTTTGTCACCTGCCTGGCAAAATTGAGAATATTACTCGCATTATTAATAATAATGCATAATCGCTGGCAGCAAAGGTCTCACAGAATTCTCGTAGAACTCTTTAGGGCTGGATTCCCCACCTGTGGAGTCGGAGTTTTGCTTTGCCCACCGCCAACTGGGCGTATGAGTAATAAAGCCGAGCTCGGCTAAAGTGCGACAAGTGCGCGAGAGTGGGAGGCTTTGTTTTATTTTGTTTTTGTTTTTGCCTTTGTTTTATTTTGTTTGGTTTGTTTCAACGGCGACGGCGACAGCGACTTCAAGTTGAGCGTAGCAACTCAGCCGGAAAATGAAAAATATAAATTGGCCTCTCGTCTGAGAAACAGAATTATTTAACGTCCAACAACCGTGCCAAGCAGTTGTCTTGGTTTCCAAAGCTCTCTGTCGTCTTCTTCTGGAAAGTTTTCAGTGTTTTGTTCTGATTTGTTTCCTTTTTAAAAATAGTAAAGGCAGCAGCATCACCATGTTCATCAAGCTATTTATGCTAATGGTGAGTGCTCAGAGCGATATCCAATTTGTCTTGATACCTGAAAACGAGAGCCCTTAAAACCGTATTCCAGCTGGCCGTGACAGGAGCCTTGAGTGCCGTCCTGCCGGAGAATCATGTGGCAGCAACGGAGGCCAGGACAACGACAGGTGACTTGGCCACCGCTGAGACTTCAGCCAAGTGTAAGTACAGGGGATTATTGGGATTAAGAAATGGGGAAACATGGGGAAGCAGCAGTAAAACGGGAATATGGGTTTTAGTTTTGCAAAATTGTAATATTTTTTAGATTAAATTAATTAATTAGATTAACTAAACTACAAAATGTGGAAATGTGGTTTTCCCTTAAAGATTTGTTCTTTTAAAGTTCTTATATTTAAAATATTTAGAAATTTTTAAAGTATTTAAAATCAATAAATATTAATTTCTGTCTTGAAAATTCCACCCTTTTTAGTGCTCAATCTCTTTGGCACCGGCACTGGTTATCCCAGTTATGGCTACAACTACAATCGTCCCACCACTGGCTATTATCCTGGCTATCCCAACACGAACTACTATGGAAATTCCAATTATTATCCCGGCTCGGGCTATGGATCTTCGAGCTTCTATCCCAGCCAGGGCTATGGATCAACAAACTACTATCCGAGTCAGGGTTACTATCCCAGCAGCGGCTATTATCCCACCACGAATATCCTGGGAAGTCAGGGAGGCGGCTATGGAGGATATGGAGGCTATGGAGGTAATGGCGGCTTTAGGCAATATTCGGGTTATTGGCAGCGCGACTACCAGGGGCAGAGGAATCGAGGCTATGGCTACTACGACGACACCGATCGATACGGCCTGCCCCTGTCCAGGGATCGTGGCTACAGCTCGAGCTCGTATCGCGGCTATAACTAACATAAGTATCTGGCCTTGTGTGTGCTCGTGTGTGCGTTGTTAATGCTTTTTGTTACTGCTTTTCGCCCCCCTAACCACTAATAAGAATAAAACCAAAGTGTATCTCAACTGCTACTAATTTAATGTGTAAGCTGACGCTTTGGCTTTTTGCGCTTAATTAATTTGCCTCTAGGTTACATTCAAATTACCTGCGGACACGCCCAATTGCACCCTCAAATTTGTCCATTTGTCATTCGTTCATATTCATGGGCTCTCCGGCTCGGTGAATTGTTTGGCAAATTAATTGCATTTTTGCAGCTTCGGCCAAAAAGTTGGCTACGAATTTGTTGGCTAACTGGGGGCGTTTCGCGTTGCCAACTTCTTGCTAACTGGTGGTTTCACCCGCTCTCTCTCTTTGTCTCCATTTCAATTTGCAGGCTATGTGCGCACCACTTTCGGCTAACACAGTCATGTGGGAAGACCGACAAGAACTTAACCAAATGCCACGCTCCAGCACGCAACAAAATCCACAAAACCAACAAACAAAAAAAGATCGTAAAACTTATATAAGCAATTTATTAGGAAGCACATCATCCCGAGATGTTAAAGCACGGCTGTAACCTTCAACTTGGAATATTTGGCGGCTGCAGTCGAGCAGCCACACAGTTGGCTTCAAGTTTCTGCCCGGAGACAAAGTCTTGGTCTTAAATTTTAAGTAAAGTCGTGTTTATGTTTTTCCATTCCCCCCTCTTCTGCTGCTGCTGCTGCTGTTGATGTTGCTTCTGTTTGGTGCAAGCTCGTAAATGCAGCGGAGCAAACTTTTCATCGGAATTTTCCCAGGGAACATGCTGGCTCGAGGGGTTTTCCTCCTTCTGCTGCGAGCAATTTGTGATAAGCTAATAGATTTTCCTTGTTAAATACAGCTATATTTTACGGACAATTTTATGTGAGGCCATACGAAAATTAATTAAGCGAATTGTGGCTCCGCAAGCACAGTCATACAAAAGAAAATTAAAAATTGCTTAAAATAAAACAAGTATGGTTATTCTTTTTAATATTAAAACCATGCCACACTTGATGGTTAACTTATTTAAGGGAAATATCCAAACATGAAGCACTCAAGCCTCGGAAAAATATTTGCCTTAACTTTAAGACGAACTCAGCACTTTTCTCTCATGTGTGGGAGTAACCATTTACTCTTATAGTTTCCTAAGAAGAACTTCAAGAAATGGTACAAAATAAAACTTGAAGTATAAACCTGCACTGAATACCAAGGTAAAATATATGGGTATTTATTTTTCTTGTTCAAAACCCAAGGCATCTTGCACTAAATTTAATGGGCAACTTTTTAAGCATCACAAAACACACCTTGGGCTAATAAAAAAAATCTAACAAAAAAGAACACAAATATTTGAGCACTTTCAAGAAGCCAAAGATGTTAAATCAAAGTCGAAGCCTCCACCATTTTGTGCAAATCATTGAAATCATAAAAAGAGAATTCATCAAATGGAATTCCTATAATTTAAATGGCAAGAAAAAACAATTAAAAATGTTTCCCTTTGAACAGGCAAACACGCACACATGACAAAAATTCTTAAATACCAACTGTACATATTGGCAAATTTTTCCATTCATAAAATCTGTGACTTTTTAATCTATTTGCTCATTCATTTGTCTCTTTTGGCTGGTTCCATTGAATGCGCGGCTTCCTTCCGTGCAGCCATAAAACCCCAAAACAATTCCAGCAGAGATACAAGATACAGATACATAACTTGATGTGTAAATACCAAATGCATTTCATATGAAAATTTTTTTTTTTTTAGAATTTTATCTCCAAATTGTTTAGACTTCGCACAGCAGAGAATTCTCCGGTCATTAAAGCACACAAATTATGAACAAATGCTATTGAGAGAATTGTAGTATTATTTTGTTTTGGTCTTCATTTATTCCTCACTGTTTATTATCGCGGCGCTGTGCTGTGCTCTACAGCAAAAGGCAAATAGAAATAATTAAGCCGCGCGAACTACAATAAATAAAAATAAAGAAAACCTATAAAAAAGAAATATATATCTCTGGGAATATTTATTTGCCGGGCGGCCCGGATTAAATGCCGGCATCGGGCGTTGAAACCTAATGTTAACAACATTTTAATTAACGAAACCAGCAGCGGCAAGCGACAAATAACAACGCCACAGCCACAAATAATGCAAAAATTATTGCATATAATTGCCGGGGATATTGGATAAATGAGCACCGCCTCTTCAGTTTACTCTGGGTAAATATTTGCCTGGCATATATTTCGAGACACAAAGGGAAAAAGGGAGAAGTGGGTAGAAGAATTTAATAAATAAGCGAATAAAATTGCAATTTCTGTAGACTTTTCCTACGCTGCCAATCGACGCAATTCCGTGGCTCAACGCAAAAGGGCACGGTGAAGGAAAACTAACGAAATGCCAGGCGAAACTTTCCCAAAGAAAAACAAATGAAAAGGGTCGAACTGTGGGAAATTGTTGTATAATTTAAAAATTTCATCTAGCCAGTCTGCAGGAAATAACCGTACCCGCAAGCTGCTTCTGCTTTTCGTCACGTTCTTATCAGTCCGGAAAAAGGACCTTCTTCTTTGCCTTGGCCTCGGGAAAATGGCGCAAGTTTTTCATGGCAGTTCATAATTTGCCACAGCTGCTGCTCCAAACAGAAACTGAGACCAAGTGTGGTAATTGCAGAGGGACAAACTTCCAATTGAGCTCAAATAGCGTGCAAAGGTGGCGGAAAACCGCGATGGAGTAATTGTCAAAGAGCCAAGTTTTCCAAAGATTTTCCCTCAGCAAGGAGAAATTCTTGGTCACTGATTTTCCATCGACTGCTTAAGGCGGAAATGAAAATTTAAGAGGCCACAATAAACCCATTTTCTGGCCTATCAAAAACACTGGCAGGTTGCAAATTGAATTGCCAAAAATTTGACATTTTGAGTAACTAATAGACAGCACTTGGACAAGAGCGAGAAAGAGAGAGGCATCCTTTTAAATGTATTTTTTTGGCCCAGAAAGAGGGTCAAAGGTCGCCTCTTAAATTTATTATAATCCCATGCCGTCAGCTTCTGTTTTACAACTGCAGTGCAGAAAGGGGTTTTCAATCAATTTGTGTAACAGAATTATTCAACAACCTTTTGTAGTCTGTCTGAAATAAATGGAAAATGCATTAAATCTTTCTTTATTAACAGCTTTTCCAAGCAAAGGACCAAAGGCAGGACTTGGGTAATACTTTAACTTAAGCTTATTGAGTTAAGATGAAAGCAGTAGGAAGGCCAAAGGCTATATATTGAATTTCTAGAAATATTCAAGGCTACAGCTTTAAGGAATAGTTTTTTGTATGATTTTTGTTAAAATTTTTTAACTACTTAACAAGAGTTAAATGTTCATAGATCATGAAACCCTACATCTTAAAATTCTTTCACTTAAAATCAAAATTAAACTCACATAACTTACGTTCAGCTGCACCAACAAAATGGACACTTTTGTATCGCCATATCGCACAACCGATGCTAATCAACAATTAGATGCTTTTTTTCTGCTCCAAATTATATATAGTAAAACAAAAAACTCGCTTTCGTCGGTTTTTTTGTTTAGATCGTGGTCTCTCGGCTAATTTTATATAGACCGCGTTGTCTTTTGAGCTGGCTTAAAGCCTAAAGCGAGTTCATTATATGGCATGCTTAACTAATTAGCACTTGGACCGGCGCCACGTGCTTCAGATATTATGGTGCTCACAGGGGGAGAACAGGTCCAAAGATCAGAAAACCCAAAACACGACACTGAATATTTTGAAAAGGGAGAGCTGGGCAACTGGAAAACAGGGAAAGCTAATTTGGGTGACTGATTAATGGGGGGGGGGGGGGGGGGGGGGGGGGGGGGCGAAAAACCCGGCTAACCATAAATTGTAGCTGAACTCCCTGGCTAATGATAAACCTTAGCACGTGCCGTCGGAAGGAAGCCAGACTATAAATGATTCAAAATCATTATCATATCGCGCCCCGATTTGTTTTGTTTGTGTTTCCCATTAACAGAAAACAAGAGGAATAGACAGAGGGAGGGGCCAGAGGCGATAAATGCGGCGTAAACGCAAGAGGGGGCCTCAGTTTAAGCCATGTAATTTATTACAGATAAATCAAAACAAATCGCTTGTTAACATTAGCCATTCGCAGTCGAGCGGAATTTATGCATAAATGCATTTAATTATATGCGTAAAAAAAGTACCCCTTAACAAGAAATCGATTTTGAGGGCTGATTTAAGGCGAGTTCGAAATGGATAAACCTCAATTTGGCCATTTTCATTCACTCGACTTCGGTAGAGAAGTGGAGGCCATAAAAAACACACTTCACAAGTCAAATAATCAAAGAGCAAAGCCAATGCCAGACAGGTGAATCAATCAATTTCTTTTGTACATACATAAAAAAGCGCCTGTTCAAAAGGAGAAAATGCGTTGTATACCGATTTATATTGGGTTTCATTTCGATGATACTTGGCGATGGCAAATGAAAATGTTCCCGGGGCAAGTTATTTAAACTCAATTCAGTTCGAATCGAAGGTCCACTGAGGAGACACAAAATACGCCAAGCTAATAATTAAATTAATTAAAACAATTAACAGAGCTGTGGCGGAGCAAGACCTGTGTGGCTGCCGCTTCAAGCAAAGTTTTCTAGTCCCGATGATAATGCGAATTTAGTTAAATTAGTTTGTATTTAATTCAATTCGCACTCGAACACTAATGGACGCCATGATGCCAGCGACTCGAAATCTGTTCGAATAACAATCTTAAGTATGTGTGGAGAGCGATACGGTGGCAATGTAAGATCTCCTGCTAAATTACACACTTTTCAGCGAATTTATTTCGTTAATTGGCGGGCCGGGCCAGCTGCTAAGCAAACAAATTGATTGAAGGCAAAGTTTGAGCCAGAACTTGTCTGGGATATACACTCGATTTGGGGTAAGTGAAAGGCAATTAAATTGATTACAAATGAAATGGAAAATTGTACTGGAAAATGTTGATTGAAATTGAAAGGAAATTTCAATTTCTCTCAATTTAAATTCTCTTTATAACAAAATGTATATTTCATACAATATTAAAGCTTCAAGTTTTCCTTCCTTTGACCATTTATCTGAAAATCTTGTTGGGCTACTTCACCTTTAACCTCTGACATCGATAGGTCTTTGGTGTCTTGTCTCAATCTCATGTCGTCTGGGACTGAGGCTGACAAACCTCATTTGCTTCGGGCCCGTCTGTCTATCTGTGCCACAATCAGTGCTCGTTTAGGACCCCAAAGGTGGGTCAATGATGGACATTGTCTTGCATGTGTCTGCCATGATGAGTTTTTGTTCTTAAATTGAATTTGTCCGGCTTAGGGAGCATGTTTTGGCTTTGCTGAAAATGAGCAACACATTTGCAGCATTTGTTTTGTGCACAAATCTTGATGGATTTATAGTCTGGGAGATAGAGGTATTACCTCAATTGATTAGGACTATCTTTAGATTAAAAAAGACAATATTTTTTGCATTATTGGTGTCTTCTTATCTAATCAAAATCTAATCTAGTATAACATTTAAAAGACAATTTATTTGTATCAGGCTTGTCTTTTATTTTTTAAATTATATATATATATCAATTCTAAAGAAATTAAGCAATTGGGGTGTTTCCTAGCCATGATATTGCGATAAATGATACCATGATAAAATGATAAGAAGGAAAATGATTAGTCATAGGAATAAAATAAGGGGAGTTTCTTTTGTTCAAGAAACTAATTTAAATACCATAACAATCTATGTTCATAAACCAACTAGTTTGTTCCTACATTCAATAGAATCTTACTTCCATTATTATCTCGTTTAACCACCCATTAGATACATTAACTTTTCTCAGGTGTAATTATTTTGTTTGCCCGTCGAAAACAAATTAAACGTTTAATGCCAAGTAGTTGTTGGCCCAACAACTAACAATAAGCCAAAAAGGTCCCTGTCTGGCAGAGATAAAGTCTTTGGGTGGAAGGGAAACTCCTATAGAAATCCACTTAATTCATTATTAAATGGTAATTACCGATTCAACAGTTTATATACAAGTCCCGCCGAAACTTTCACCTATCTGTATCAATTTAGCTGAGGGGGAGGCCATAATATTTGTTGTATTTTTATTATTATTTCGAGGTGGGTAATCAGTAAACAAATATGCGAGTAAACGACGAAGGCAAGAAAAAAGCAAGTGAAACAGTCGAGACACGCCCAGCAGACTCCCAGGCGAATTGGACTTTTTTGATTTTATTGATTTATATTAACAACCCCGAAGAAAAACAGTCAAATTGATTAAGATTTCTTTGGGGCTGCACCTGAGTTTTTGGCCGTGTCACCCACAAGACCGCCGCCCACTCTGACGTATGCGTATTCCTCGAGATAAAAAAAATACAGTATAAAAAATGTGTAAAAAAAATTGGGTGTGTGCGTGCGCCTGCCTCCCTTTGTATCTGTGTGTGTCTTTGTGTGTCTGTATGGGAATCAATAGAAGCCGGCACAAAAATTAACAGGCTGCGAGCTCCTACAGCCATCAGTTGGCTCCGTGAGCTTTTATCGTGCGGTTGTGGCTCGCGATCGAAACTGTATCAAAAAAATTAGACAAATATTTCGGGCTCAGCATACATACATGTTTTTCTTTAAAAAAATACAAAACCACAGAGAGGTTTATGAAACATCCAAACCGTTATAAAATTCAATGCCAAGTGTGTGTTTATCTAAAAGTGTATATAAACACAGATAGAATTGTTGTTTGCTCACGGCTGCTGATTATGGCCGCGGAGTCAATAGCGAAATAACCATAGAGCTAATTGCATTGGACAGTGGCTGTCTCGGCAAATGAGAATTAATTAATTTATTACAAAAAAAAACAGGCATAAAAAGAACGCATTTAAATCCATCCGACATCGGAAAAGTAATTAATTTCAGCGGGGTAAGTTTTCAGAGAAAATCATTTCTCTGTATGATCAAATGGATAATTTCCGTTGTTCAAAAAATGGTTAAAAATTCATTATCATTGCAATTAAGAGCATTAAATGCACACTCGGCCGGCATATTAAATAGCATATATGTAAATAACTCATTCGATCTGAGCTCTCGCCTCAGTAAACAAATAAAAAATCTATTAAAACCACATACACTCCAGCTATTTGTTTGGCAATTGAGCAATTTAAACGTTCTCCCGGTCGACTAGTACATAAATTCATCAATGAATTTTTAGCATTCAATAGATTGGCATCACGAGCAGCAATAAATACAATTCAATGAATACAAAATATTTTGTTTACTGGCGTTAGTCAAACACTTTGCTTTGTGCAATGCATCAGAAAACCTCAATTCGAACGATGCAGGAAATTTCTGTTGCGGTTGGAAAAAGTAAAAGAAATTATCTTGAATAAATATTTAAGTTTTACACAGACCACAGGGGGAGATATTTACAAACAAAAGGGAGGAGAAAAATCTTAATTGAATATACAATTTCTTTGCTATTTGAAGTCCATGGCAGAAGCTGACAAAATGTTTCCTTCTGGGAGTTCAGACACAATCCTTTTTCTGCCCGTAATGGTCGAGCTCATCATTGAGCAACTCAGATGTCGGATAACAAGAATGTTGAGTCAGCTTCAAAAGCTGTCTGATTGTGAGTTCCTGGTAGCCGTGTTACCCAAGAGTCCGGCTGCCAAGAAAGCTCTTCCGTTTTAATCTTTTATTTTAAATTTTCCGACATATTTTCAACCCGTTTTTTCAGTCTTCAACGGAAGTAACCTTTGTTGCTGTGAAGTACCAGGGAATTTCAATTAGAGGTGTGGGTGTTGTTACAGGTGCGACACGAATAGCTTTAGCTAGCGACAAAGGCAAATAATAAACAGAATGCCAGGATCTCTCTCTTCCTGCTTCTGAAAAGAACAAAATTAAGACGAAAGAGGAATAATAATTACAAAGTATGACTGAGGGTAGACCGCCTTCTGCATTTTATATATTATTTTATTTGTCTGTCAAGGGTTAAGCTCTACTGTAAATTTTAAGAAGACAAACAAATATTCCAAATGGAGGTGAGAGAACACAATGAACAAATGGCCTTTTCCTGTTCTGTTTGTGTTCGTCGTTTGTTCCCTGTTTAGCCTAACAAAATGAAGAAATATCGCCAATTTTTTAAGCTCCTTTTCCAGCGAAAAAACTCTCTTTCTCCCATTGTTTAGCCTTTTAACCCCCTTTGGAATTTATCTTTTAATTGCTAAACCACTAATTACTAACGATAATGACGATGATGGCCCTGTTTTGCGGCCAAAGTGTTTGATTAAATGTATTTATCTCAGGTTGGCTTCTGTTTTTTCCCCATCCCATACCCTGCGGCCTGTCTGGATATCGCATAACCAAATTAATTACAGTATCTTTCGTGCTTTAAAGGTCGGTCTGAGAGTGCTGTCGAAATAATTTCACCCTTTTGTCCATAATTTACAGGCTTTATTAATTTCATATTTTAATTATGGAGCTGAGTGACCCGGAAAGTCATGAAATTCCCGGGGGCGTTGCTTTAATTTAACGCATTATTTAATGGATTCTTTTATAGTATACTTAAGAGCGTGTCCAAGCGGGGTTTCCACTTAAAAAAGCGACTTAACAGCTCTCACTTTTTCCCACGAGCTTCGTACTCCTTGACGTAACAGGAAAAAATCTTGAAAAAAGTAGATTTCTACGATTCCACTTCCTTTGATGGACTTTTCTTGGTATTTCATTCGTTCCTTTACTTATTCTCCACGACATTGTTCAGATATTACCGATATTGTTATTGCTTCTCTTCCAGCCAAAAGGACGTTGTCATTTAAAAAAATCCTCGCAGACCCGTTCATCAGTTGATAATGCTCTTGCAATGCTCCGGCAGGTTGGCTGCGTTTAATTGGACTCCTGGGAGGGGGATTGCTCATCTCGGCTGGCTTTGTTGTTCCACCTTTCCTTTCTTTTCAGTGTCTTTCCTCTTTTTGCTTTCTGGGGAACCATTGTTTGGCAGAAAAGGTCAAGGAACAGTTGGAATTTGTAATGGCAAATTGTATTAGCGACGAATGCCTGCTCAAAAATTAGCCCAACTTGTGCAGAGGGAATTCAATTGAATCGACTGCGAGTCAAGATTGTTGCAAGGTTCACTGAACGAGTGGCAGATGCTTTGGGTAATTAAAGAGTTGCCTCTGTTTCAAGATATGTGAAGGGGGCTTAGTTGAGGGTTTAAGGAACTCTCAAGGGCGGCGGGTTTAATCAAAAGTGCAGGGAACTCTCAAGCAGCTGCAGCAGCATTGAGGATATCAACCACTTCTTGAACTTTTCTAAATAAATTAGTGAAATTTAAGGGAAATATTTTGCAGTGTCCAGGTTGAAGTTGAAAAGTTTTAATCAGTTAAACGTTGTGGCAATATTGACCTTGGCTTGAAAGTACTTACTGACTTACCACAAAACTGTTTAGGGAAACAAAAACATTTTTAAAGGGTGTCTGAAGTATGCAAATTTTATTAAAGAGGCAAGGTAGAAACTATATTCAACAGCACTTTTAATTTTAATTTTAAATATTTGCCTTGCTTATAGTAATTGGAAAACCTGAATTAATTTGCTTATTAACCAAATTTCTGTTTCATTTTTAAAGAATAATTTCAATTTTTTCGCCATGAGTAAACCTGGAAGATTGCCCCTTTTTTGTGAATTTGATTTTCCACATTTTTCGCTCAAGTGTTTTGTATCTATCAACAGGCTTCTGTTTACCGTTTGTCAAAGTCCTGTATGCTCCTGCCAACACGCACTCAGCCACGTAAATATTTCTACTTGTTTTCTCTCGCTTGTTGACTTTTATTGGAAAAATGCCATTTTTCGCTTTCTGTTTTTCGTTTTATTTTCGCGCTTTTAGCGAGCGGGAAGGGTTCGAGTCCTTCTCATCCTTCGAGTCCTCCTTCTCGTTCCCTGCCAACGCGCTGAGGTCGAGACTAATGCAAATTTACCATTCTCCAGCAGCGCAGAGTCTCCTTCACTTAAAAATGTCTACAGATTGTAATATAGCAATTATTTGCAAATCTTTGACATTTTTGTGCCGGGGATAGAATGTTTTCATTGTCAGCAGAAGTTGATTCCTCCTCGTTTTCTTTCTGCATAAGTATTTCTATTTTTAGTGGCTTGGAAATCGGTTTGGACGGGGGAGATTGTTCTCAATTTAAAGCAAACTTTTGCTTAAATCCTTCTTGTGACGTCTTTTCTTGGTCAGCAACAGACACGTGCACTTTGCAATCTGAATACATTATGAAAGCCCAAACACAAACTGAGGTAGGCCAATCGAAAACAGAATTATAAATACATGCTTCAAGTTAGAGTGAAATATTAATAATGATAAATATGTCAGTTGCCAGGGCATTGATGGACAGCATAATGGAATCAATTTAAATGGGCCTAAGAAGGTAAAAGTTTATTGAATTCGAGAGGCCGGAAAATTAAATAAAAGCTCTTAAAATAAACTCGTTATTTACGATATCTTAATCATATTCTAATTAGTAAAGCATTTCAATTGCATTAGTATCTAAACACTTTATTACTACTTGCCTTATCCAATATTTATAGCTGCCCTAATTAGGCCAACCAGCTGACCAAAGATTTATGTTAGATATCCCCAACAATTGTCATTAAGGACATGATTTGCTGGATAGTAAGGCGTCCATCAGGTCTAGACGCCACGAGCTGAGTTCTATTAATATTTATAACATTTGGACGGCAATTAGTTGCATTGAATATTTATATTGTGGCGGTTTATTCAGCCAACGCAAGAAACTGACAATGGACGGTGAAATTTGTTTTCTGCCTGTCTGGATTGTGGCTGGGATTGTGCCCGGAGACGAAACCTTCTCTCTGCCACTTGGAGATGTCCGATTAGATATGGGACGTCCTCTTTGGCTTTCATGCAAAGAAAGAAAACGTGCAAATGGGGTTTTGTCGCCTTTTTGTGCCATTTATGTGCATTTAAATGTGCTGATTAACTTGATTTAGGTCCATCGTAAAGCCAGTGCAGTCCCTTCTCCGGTTGACTGCTCCAGAAGAGTGCCATGAACTGTGAGCTGGCGAAATTAGATGCACTTCAATTGCTTCGCCGATTGCCAAGTGATGCAGGTAATGTGTGCCCGATATGCAAATCGTCTGAGTCAACATCTTCGACTTGAGGCTCTACAGATATGGCTTTCCATTCAACCCTTCAAGGATGTAAGTCTTCAATTAATTAAGATGTAAGGGAATTCAAAGCCTATCTTGCATGTTAAATATGTCCCAAAGATATGCAGCTTTAATTGAATATTCTCCTGGGCATGTGATTGGCATATTTGTGTATTTTCAAATTATCCTTACGCACTCTCGGAATCCGTTTCAATTGAAATGTGCCCCATGCCACTCGTCCAGAGTGGCCAGTCTGGAGTGCGCGTGGCAGTCTCGTGCTGAGTGGGCGTGAAGTGAAATCAATTTGTGTGTATAGGCTCAAATATGTTTCAATCTCATAAGCACACTTCAACGGAAACAGTTATGGCCATTTTGCACCTGTCAAATGGAAATTTCATTTGCTTCAAATCAATCAATAAAAAAGGATGAATTTTAATGTCTCAGGCCAGACAGGCAAAGACCCCCATAGACATTGCAATCAAATTTGAATGTATTTTTTGATTGAATTGAGATTAGTAGAGTTAATAGAATGCTCTTTATTTTACTTATATTTTCTATAATTTTAACATGTCTTAATAGGATTTTAAAATATTTCTTAAAATTTTTAGCTGTATGAAATGTAATGTTATGCATTCTTGTCAGGATTTTCTTGTACATTTTGTAGGAAACCATAAGCTTTTTTTCTTTTTATTCAGAAGCTCAAACTTTACACAATTTAATTAAAGAAAACATGTCCTTTTTTTTTAAAGGGTTTCACATTTTAATGAGTTGCGAGAAAACGTGATCTGCTTGAGAAATATATAAACCAGAATCTCAACCGAAAAAGGGATAGCATACGTGTTGAAAAGTTAAGCAAAGTATGTGCCACACCTTTTTACCATCAAGTTTATTTAATATTTAAGCTTACATTTCCGCAAAGTCTAGGCATAAGCCAAGGCATTTCCGGGCCGGAGAGTTAATTGCCTTCAAATATATTTTAGATTTCCGTGACATGATTTTTGTGCTCTCCCGCTGATGACATCAATCAGTGGGAATTACTTTGCCTTGTGTGTGAAAGAGCACTTTTCAGCTTATCTGTTTTCAATTTCCGCCACATTTTCCACAAAATTTGCATATGTTCAGGCAGGAGGTACAAAAAAATAAGAGAATGGTACAAATTTTTGTGATATTTTTCCTCCTTTTACTCAGCGGTGGATGTGTAATTTAATTCCCATTCAGAAAACGCGAGCATGCCACAAAAGGTGTACATAGTATAGTAGATACGTGGGCAAATCCGACTGTGTTCAGCCATTGGGATTTAGCGAGCTTCTTGTGGGCGATGCGGAGGTGTCGGAAAACGTTAAAGCTGATGACATGGAAATGCGGCTGATAAGTGGAAAAATCCAAGGGAAAAGCCTCGCTAATATTGGTGGCAAATTATTTATAGCAAACTCTCTTTAATTGCTTATTACTTTTCTTGCTAATTTTTCACTTAGCCTCATCAGCATAAACTTGCCGACGGAATGGAAATGAGCCTCATAAATTTATACAACTTGCACAGTTACTCTTTCTTTTATATATTCCATTTTTATGTTTTATTTTCGGCAACTTTAAGGGTCCTTTGGCTGAACCTGTTCGATGGCCAACAGGTTTGAAGTGCAACTTGTTGTGTTTTGAGTGTGTTAAGAGCCACGACTTGAGTTTTCCTTTTGATTTTCCGGCCATCGCCCGAAGTTCGGGCTTGGTGCTCGGCTCCATTCTGCCAACGGTTCAACAGTTGTTCCGGCCGAAGACGAACCTGCTGCCAACAGTTGATAACTGCAACTCGGGCGGCAAGGATGCTTGGCTAAGTACTCGAAAAGTGAATCGGAATCGGCATCGGTATCCTGTGAATATTACGCGAATCCTCTCGCTAAGGGACTTTATTGACACGCATTTAATTAGATTTTCACATGGCAAAGTTAATTGCGGCCCAGAGCAAAGTGAACTTAAATGAAACTATATTAATACTCATTTAACTGGAAGCTCGTTGGGTGCCGGAAGAGAGTTTGCACAGTTCTCGGGTTCTCACAGCACCTGCGGGTAACATTCACATTTATTACAATTACATTTAATGCCGTAAAATGTGTGCCAAAAAGTGTGCCACCTATTTTGGGACTTTCCTCTAGCTTATTTTGTGTTAGGTTTATATCGGATTATGGTTTCTTTCGCAGATTAACGCTTGACGGTGGCAAAAATTATTTAATAAAATGTTGAAGAAATTCAAAATTGTGCTAATGAAGTGACTTTGAGAGTTTGAAGTTCAGGCACGACAACTTCTAATTAAGATTCTAATAATAGTGCTAAGAAAAGGGAATCAAATATTTGCTTAATTGAATAAAATTAGTGAGCTGAAGTGTTTGTTATTTGTTTTTGTTTTATATATAAAATATGTTACTAAATAATCAATAAATCAAAAGTGATAGAAACTAACTATAAAATCAGTAGGGTTTCATCTAAGTTCTTATAATTATTATTTATATAATTCTAGAAATATTACCGAAGATTGCAAAACAATTTCACACCCAAGTTAAGCCATAAAGTTATAATTAACCAGACACAACTTTATCCAAGGTTTTTAATTTTAATGAGTAAACGGTTTAATGCCTCTCAAAAGCTCTGTCTACAAATTACAAATGCCCACAGAGGTCGTGACCCAATCAATGGGTGTCACCTCCATGATGTTTTTTTTACGAGCCACGTGTTTCGGGAGGCAGGATACCTGGGGGGCATGTTTTTTGATGGCATCCTTGCCTGTGTACAAAAGGCAATCGGTGGTCAGTTATAATTTTGTTATTCATTTTAAAAAGATTTTTTTTGGGGACGGCTAATTCGGCTGGACAGACAAAAGGGCGTTCGAAATTGGCAGGATATGGCGCAAACAATGTCAAAGGAGCGGCGACCATAATGGCAGGCACTTAACATGGTCCTTTTGATGGACACTCCTGGGAAGGATGCCCCAAAGCGGAGCCCGTCAACTGAAAGGAGAGGCGGTTAAATGAGCTGGGCCAGAGTTCATGGGGATGCCAGTGGCAAGGACTCAACTCGAACGGAATACTTAATGCGGGACAATCCTTTTTGGTCAGCGATTGTGGCGGGGCAAAACATTTTATCTTGCTCGACGCAAATTAGTAAGCTGACTAAAAACACTTACCTGTCCCCCGGGGCATTATATTTAATGAATTTTTAATTGATTCGCCTTTGAGTCCTGCCGCCGGCGTCTAATTCCCAAGTGGCCATCAATTTGCAATCGAGTGAAAGGAAGGCAAATTTAATTTGAAAATGTCGTGCAATTGGAAAGTTGGGTTAAATAAGCAAAGTTCAAGTCTGGCCAAAAGATAAGTAGCAAAATAATTGTTTTAAGGGAGCGGGCTAAGTGAAGTTTTATTGAAACAGTTGTCAGGGGTTATGTCCGCATTCTGTGACATTTAATTAAGCCTCTCAAAATATATTTCACCATCTTTGACACACTTAACTGTAGCTGTAACAATCTTAATTACAATCCTCGCTCAGCCAAGTGATTATTTATTAAAATCAAGACTAGACACTGCCGAAAATGTGTGTGTTTCCCAAAAGACCAATCAAACCAGAAGCTGTAAACACATGCTGTCTAAGTTCGGGCTTAAGACCAAAGTCCGATGGCATTGTAAACAAAAGACTCTATACACACATGACCCCCGAAAATTACATGCTCAATACTTAAGCTTTTTGCTGGTCCCTTTACCTAACCCATGTGTCCAAATAAAATAAAGCCAGGAACCACAAAGACAGAAGATTAATATACCCTTTTGTGGCAAAGAATTTCAACTATAACTTAACTCTGTAGTTTATTTTTTAAGAAATAATAATGTACATAAATAATGATAAGTCTCAAGAAATTAAATTTATTAAAATAAATAAATTTATAGAAAATACCTCCTTTCCTTTTTTATTCAAAACCTTCGTAACAATAACACAATATTAATTCCTGGAAAATCCAACTTTTATTTTTGTTCACAACAAAGTTGGTGGAAAATTGTTAATACCCTTGGAAAGGGCCACAAAATCAACAACAAAAAAAGTGCGGCCTACAGTTGCGCTTTTATTGGACATGTTGTCTTTTCATTTCTTTTTTCATTATATCTGCGGTGCCTTTGGTGGGCGATGGTATAAGCCTTGCCATAATGTGGCTCTTGTTGCTCGGCTTATGTGTCGTATGCGTAACGCTGGATGTTCTCTTTTTTTTTTTTTTTTGTATTGAACGGGCAGGGCCGTGGGAGCAACATTTCCATATTACAATGTTGCCTACTGACTTTCGGCGTTGCGACTGCGATGATACACGTTGCCATCCAATATGAATTTTCACTTTGATGTCCTGCGCCCCACTGACGCTCTAATAGGATACACTTTTAATAATATTCGCTGCTTGAACAGCACATTTTTTTCTTCATTCAAAAATTTGTTATTCAACTCTGTGAATTTTCACGAAAATTCCCTCCACTCGCGCGCGCACACGTGTAGGCCTCATGCACTTGTTTGGGTGAAGTCAAATGTCTGTAAATTTCACAAATTAATGGTTAGGACCTGGGCGACATGAATCCCTGTTGCTTTGTTCTCAAGTGGGTTTCAAGTGTGTTTCATGGGAAATCTACAGCAGCACTTTTCACGCCGGCTGGAGTTTTCCTCCGCAAAAAATATACAGGCAGAGAAAAGCCTTATAAATACAGGATTACAATTCCAAAGGCGATGGGAAAACATTTTAGAAAGAAAAGAAAAGAAAAGGATAAGCGGGGTTTTTGGAATGAATAAAAGAAAAGATTGATTTTTGGAGTATAAGAATTATAATTATTGCTTTATTTAAAGCTTATATTTTAATAAAAATTAAAGAAGGGATATCCTGAGCTTCGTTTTTCCTCTCTGTGCTCTGCTTCAAAGGCCTGGCCCGAACACATACCCCACATATACGTCAGCTTAATGACCCGAAAATCTTTTGGCTCTCAATTAGTTGACCATCAAATTTCAAGGACGTCAAGGGAGGGGTACACGAAAATAAAGAGAGATTTTCCTTTTGACGTTAATTAGAAAATCTCGGCGTCTCGCTTGGCCAGACTAATTGCACTCGCTGTAAGCATAAACGGATCCGACAGTTTTCCCGATTTTTCCCCAGAGACTTGCCATTGAAAAATTGTATACGATTTTTCAAAACAGCTTCAAGCGAATTTTTGCATGGCACCCACACAAAAACCACTTTCTCGCTTGGCCTTGACAGCGTTGAACTCCTAGAGCCTGATGGAGCGCCAACTAAATGAGTGAGCTGCGGTGGCGGTGGCAACATACAGACATTGTATTTACAAGCCTTTCAATGGAAATTTTCAGCAATGAAAAACCCCCGGCTAGTTTGCACTCGGAAAATCGTATTAGGGACCTAAGCTGGCGCATTATCTGTAGCTTCATGAACCTAATTTTAGGCTTTCAGGTTTCGCAGTTGAAGAGGCTTAGAGAGCAAGGCTAATTCAAAGGGAAAGGCAACTCTGAACTGGCATTTCCATCGAATGACGCCCATAATACCTGTGAAAATATGCGTGCACATATGTTGGGCGTAACAAAAGCCACTTTACGAGGGGAAGAAGGACCTGGTCTGGGCTAGGAACTTTAATAGTTTCGTTCAGAAAAATGGTTTGGGAAAATAAACTAAAGACATAAAGTGCCTGTGGTAAATTGCTAAACGGTACACGTTATGGCAACTTTGGACGGTGAAATATTAAACTTTACTTTTGCATATATTTCATGGTTTAAAGTTATAATTTAATATATTCAAGAATGCTTTTGATATTTTCCTTAAAATGTTTAGGAACCATAAAATATAAATATTATTTGTGTAAGTTACTAGGAGAGAAAGTTACAAATTGTTAAAGAGTTTTGTTTACATACTGAAAAATTAAATTTGGGAAAATGTAATATACATTTTAAAGCCAATATAAACATTTTCTACTTATAGTGTTTTAGTAAAAGGTATATAGTATTGATTATACGTTATCTATAAAAGTAAACTATGTCTCAGGTTTTATTATAAAAACCCACCATCAATAACCAAATCGTTTGGCAATTAAATAAACATTTTGTTGCCCAATAAATTAACAAGTCGACATTGTTTACACTATGGAATAGAAATTAACAAGTCGCCGCAATGTTAACAATCCGATAAATGGCCAATTAACCCAACTAAGAGACTTGTTTTCAGTGTTCAGAGTTTATTTTAATAGGAGCCAGCCTCACGTTTAAAATGCCAACATGCGTTGGCGTCACTTTCTAATGAAAACAGGAAAATATTATTTTCGGGAAACTGTTTTCATTACAAGAAATAGAACTGCAAGCATTATTCGGTGGCCATTGCCCAGGGTCAGTAAACTGGAAGAGCAGCAAATTGGTGCTGCAGTTTCAATTATACAAAACAAACGTTCCACATGCGAAAGCCGACAGGTGATTCCACCTGATCCATTTTTCATGTCCATCCACTGAAAACTGTAAGTTTCCTTGTCAGGAGATTGCTTGTTTGGCTTCTGAAACTTGTTTTCTTGTTAGCTCTCGTTTCATTTGTTTCACGAGTTTTCTGCATATTTGATTTACTCCAACCACTGAAAATCTGGCAGCTGACTTTTGATCAATTTTCCTGTATAAACATGAGAATTGAATATACATTTAGGAAATACTACGTGTGATAGAATTTATGTTTGTGCAAAAACAAGGTTTTAAAATAATATTTGTGTTAGATATAAAATTATGTTTACCTACGAAATTTGTTATTCTAAGAGAATTATTCTGTGAAAACAGACAGTTGCACCTTCTTTTGCATATATTAAATCGAAAATCAAATCAAAAAGGGGTATAAGTTACCAAATCCTCGCATAAATTAAAAAGAATATGTATAAAATTTATCCCAGGTTTCAAATTTTAAGCTCAGTGTTTTCGCACAACTTGAAATGAATGTGTGGCATTTATCTTTCTCTCGTTTTTAGATTGCAATGAAGCGAAAATGCCCTTGAAGATGCATTGCAGCTCGTAAATAAAACCAAAGGTCGAACCAAACTACGAGTTATAGAAACGGAGAAGTTACTCCTTTTGGGAATATCCTCATTCTCATTAGGAAACCAAACCAAAGGAAACCAAAAACAAAACAAAAACTTAGTGCCATGGCCACGAACCTAATCGAGGAGGAATCGCGCGTCGACTTTTTACCCGGAGCCGAAGAGGAAGCGGAATTCGGTAAGCACTGCTTTAATCCCTTTCAGCCTCTGGGGACACGTCATATAGTCGACTGGATTAATACGACTTGACGTATCATCAATCAAAACATTGACAAGTTTGTTTTCGTTTTGACAGTTAGCCGTTAGTTCTTTTGATCCTGCATCATTCATGAGCTCCTTGTGGAGTAGATAAAAGAGCATTGCCCGGTCACTAAAAATGAGTGAATTTGGGATGAGTAGCCAGTGACCCATGGAACTACTGGGGGAAATGCTAATAAAAATGCACAGCCTCTGGCTGGCCTATCAATATTTCATCTAAAACTTGGTTGCCTCTACCTAAAAATTGAATGTATAAACTTCTGGCTGCCATTATAAATCCAATTCAATTTCCTTGACGTTTAGCACTCAGCGGGAATGTCAATCTGGCCTCCGTCCTGCCGCCACTGACACTGACTGACAACTGACACCTGAATTAATCTGCCACTGTCAGGTTAGCGACAATTCTGAAAAATTCAACACTGGAACTAATCTTACCTTAAGTGCAGGGATTTTATTTTATTAGAATTAATTTATTTAAATTTTTTTTTCTCTATTTAATTTGTTTTTTTTTTTGCAGAGCGCTTGTATGCAGCCCCCGCTGAGATTGTGGCCCTGCTGTCCATCTTTTATGGTGGCATCAGCATTGTGGCTGTCATCGGCAACACGCTGGTCATCTGGGTGGTGGCCACCACCAGACAGATGCGTACAGTGACCAATATGTATATAGCCAATTTGGCCTTTGCCGACGTCATCATAGGCCTGTTCTGCATACCATTTCAGGTGAGTG
The DNA here is from genome assembly GCA_008042715.1 of Drosophila bocki. Lineage (NCBI taxonomy): Eukaryota > Metazoa > Arthropoda > Insecta > Diptera > Drosophilidae > Drosophila > Drosophila bocki. The sequence goes on along the minus strand of VNJY01002359.1, from coordinate 91,944 downwards.
GTGGTCATGACGCTTAATGTTATTAATGGAGGACAACCTTGGTCAACAAGAAAAGGGCTATAGGATTTTCTTGATATATTTATAAGAATTTATTTAAAATATATTTCTCAACATTAACATGTTTTCGCCTACTGTAAGTAAGCTTCTTTCTCTTCGCCTTTAAATAACATAATTAAATATTTAGCATAAGCCCTGCTGAGTATCTTAATGGATATCGATTGCTGCTTTAAATAAATTTTTACTGAGAACCTTTGGTATATATACTCAATTTCCAATCATATAAAGAATTCTTAGTATTCTTAAACTAGTGTCATTAGGCTTTTATTCATAACATTGCGCATACGCACTGTGGACCAGCTAAATTGATTTCGAATTAAATGATTTTCAAACGCGGCACTGTTGACACTTTGTATGCATAAATCACACAAGCCGCATTGGCATTAGCATTAGTTTTCACTTATTTTCGCCATAACATGGATAGATAGATAGTCCCTTTATGGACAGAAACACGTGGCAGGGCGCAGACACATCAATTTTGGTATAATCCAGCATCAATTTAATTTCCGGACGGTGGGGAAGCGCTCATGTTTGGAATTAGAAAATTGGCACAGCCTCCTCATCCGCCCTTTTTTGGGTGTTGGCAATGGAATATTACCTACTTGAAATTTTAATGCGATTGTCGGTTTATGTGTTAATGGGATTAGTATTCCATATAAGCCAGCGAAAATAAAGTGCTAAAAGCCAACTGAACAATTTTCTCGCCCAATCTTACCTCTCCTTCTCTGGCGGCAGCAATTGAAATCCCATTAAATTTTTATGTGATACAGGGAAATTATATTTGAATAGACAATAGCCATTGGCATTTATTGGTTTTCTAGTGTTATTGCAGGGAAAATGAGAATGACAGTAAAGGTAAACGTACAAAATACAAAACAAATGTAAAATTTTAACTTTAATATTATTTTTGTCTGCTTTTGCTTACTTTTTCCTAAGGAATTGTGTACTTTTAATCACAGTTATAAATAATAAAGTAATAGAGATTAAACTTGAAGTATTTAAGCTGTGATGGGGGGAATTACCCAAAAAAGGTTCTAATAATAATAAAAACCCTTATCTTTTAGGTAATTTTCTTCAAATAATTAGCATATTATTATGCTATTTCATTTTCGATTACCGGAACAGGCCTGTTTATTCCTAGCGCCTCATTTAATCACTTTGAACTTTGAACTTGACCCTCAGTCTGTTTGCCACCCTTCATTTGCCGCACTTAATTTATATTAATCCCGCAATCAAACAGAACTTTGGCTCTGTCACAGCCATCATGGAAGTGTCATCAATAAGCTGGCGAGAAAATTGCAATTTGCGGTGTCCTTTGAGAAGGGGAAAGCGCGTGCCTCAAATATCCGCAGCGACCGCACACACGTACGCATCCACACGCCTCCACAATATTATATACACACTCCATATACATATACACTTACTGGGAAAATCACAACCCAGCAACTGAACGGAGATTTCAACAATTTATTTGACCAAGAATTGTTGGGACAGGGCCAAAACGGGGGACTACACCGAAACAGCAGCAGATTCTTGTTGTTTGCGGTCCAGTGTCCATTAATGATGTTTGGCCATGTGACTTGAATGGGTCTACATTTGGGGCTTGATTTAATCATCGCACATCGCACCGACACGGGCGCAAGGGGCCCTTTCTCCTTTATAGTTTACACTGAGGGAAAAAAGGTAGTACATTTAATATGTTAAATATGGTTCAGAAAAAAAAGGAGTCTAAGTATTTGATTTTCTTAAAATATGCTTTGAAAAAATGTTTATTTTTTATAAGGGAATTTTACAGGATTATAATAAGATCCTTTAGTTAGTTCGTAGAAAGTATTGCCTCCTTTTCGGAGGATGGTTAAAAAAGTAACTGTTGTTAAAGGACTTTTGTGAGCTTAATAATAACTTCCTAACAATAAATGGTGTTTAAATATTTGATTTTACAATGATAAAGTCAGAAATATCTAAAACATAACTAATAACATAAAGAATACAGTTACTATTATTAAAATATCATAAATGTTTAACCCTATATCTTACATATCTCATTTCCCTTTGCAGTTCCAGGCTGCCTTGCTGCAGAGTTGGAATCTGCCTTGGTTCATGTGCAGCTTCTGTCCCTTTGTTCAGGCCCTCAGCGTCAATGTCTCGGTGTTTACGTTGACCGCCATTGCCATTGATCGGCATCGGGCCATCATTAATCCACTTAGGTAAGTCCTGAAAGGGAACCTGTAACCGGGAATCATTAAAAATCGGCTTACATATGCAGGGCACGTCCTACAAAGTTCATATCGAAGTTCATAATTGGCGGAATCTGGCTGCTGGCCCTGCTCTTCGCCGTGCCCTTTGCCATAGCCTTTCGGGTGGAGGAATTGACCGAGAGGTTCCGCGGTAAGTCTATCCGATTTGCATAGATTAAATGGCCGATGGATTTCAGCTTTTCGCTTTTCGCATTTCACATTACGCAGAGAACAATGAGACCTTCAATATGACGCGACCGTTCTGCATGAACAAGAACCTATCGGATGATCAACTGCAAACGTTCCGATACACGCTGGTCTTTGTGCAGTATCTGGTTCCCTTCTGTGTCATCAGCTTTGTCTACATCCAGATGGCAGTGCGCCTGTGGGGCACCCGGGCTCCGGGCAATGCCCAGGATTCACGGGACATAACGCTGCTGAAAAACAAGAAGAAGGTGAGTTGGGGGAATGGAAGTGAAATCCCAGTCTGACAACCGTTTAATTTCCTCTTTTGCCCCGCTCTGCAGGTCATAAAAATGCTGATTATCGTGGTCATTATCTTTGGCCTGTGCTGGCTGCCGCTGCAGCTCTATAATATTTTGTATGTGACGATTCCGGAAATCAACGACTACCATTTCATCAGCATCGTCTGGTTCTGCTGCGACTGGCTGGCCATGAGCAATAGCTGCTACAATCCCTTTATTTATGGCATCTACAACGTAAGTGGACCTGAATGGTGATGATGATGATGATTGTCCCGATTTGTTGTTTGCCGAGTGTCGGATTTGCATTTGGCCCCGTCTGGGCTTTTGATTGGTGTCCTCTGTTTCAAAGTTACAAGAGTCCACAGGGACTCGTTTAGGGGAGACGCCACTAAAAGGCTGCAGCACGACGAGACCATAAAAAGGAAACTAAATTTAGCCAGGGAATAGTGGCAATTGATGAGGGACGGAACCCAGCGACTAAGGCCGTTTTCTGTTAGTTTTTGGGGCGTGTAAATAGACGTGTTGCCATTTATGGACTTGGGGGACTTGGCAGACAAATTTATTGGCACACGGTTGAAATACTTTAAAAAGGCAATGTGTTTTCCATCATAAAATAGGGATAATGTTGATTTATTTATAATATTCTAATACATTTTGATAAATTATTATCCTTTCTTAACAATAGAAGAATGGTATTTGTCTTTGAAGTGCCTGAAGCCATAATTTCTTAATAATTCAGCCAGTCAACCTTGAAATATTTGAACTTTCATTTATAATGATTTACTTTATTGTCCTAAAAATAAACACATTTACTTCCTCATCGTTTTCCTCGCTCCATCAAATTAAATTTGAATGAAAAGGAAACTTTACTTTGATAGAAAGGCTAATAGAGGCGCTTACAATCTCAAAAAGCCAGTCGAGCAAGGAAAATTCATCTCACTTAATTTCATTGCTTCGACTTCTTCAAATCGATTTCTCTGTTGATTTTTTCCTAATTTTGCTTTTCACTGATTTATTAGCATCCGCGGCTCTGTTCTTCCTTTTTTTCCAAAAATAAATTCCAGCTTACTTGGCAACAATTTCCAATTTTCCAAACACCGAAAATAGCTGACAGAAGAAAAAAAATACTTTGTCAAAGTTAATTAAAGGAGCGCTCCACTGTAGCCAATAAGCAAACACACCTACTGTCTGAGCCACAGGAATTGGGAGCCCGCAAAATGGAGCGAAATCCCACAAAAATCTTCGGCATGGCAAAGTGGCAAACCGAGAAAAGCGAGAAAAAACCCCACGGCTGTTTGCTTTGACACTTAAATTGTCTGTAAAAGATAGATTGAGAGCGGCGAGATCTGCGAATGCTCGTAAACTTTTCCCTTTGGCCGTGATGTGCGTGAAAACTTTTGTCAACAAATATTCTATTTTACTGTCGGCAAAGACAAATGGCATTTGGCAGCAGAGGTGGTGCAAATCCTCCTAGCTCTTGTTCATTAGCCTAAGAGGGATGCCTTAGCCCCAGGCAGTGAGTTTGGCTCTTTCTTTTCCCATGAAATTTTTCCAAAGACTTTTCTTTTAATTAGCCCTAAAACAGAGGACTAAAAGTTTGATTTTGTTGAGGAAGGCAAATTTCGAAAATATAGGTGTAAATGTAAATATAAAAATAGATGAATATTTATAATTTTTTTTAAGAAATATAGAATTATATTCTGGTAGCTAATATATTTTTAAGTACTTCGGAATCCTCATATTTTATAGAAATAATGTATTCAAAACAGGTTATTGTGTATTGAAAATCTCTTCCTAAAATGCCAAGAACTATTTTTCTGAGTCGTCCCTCCTGGTCTCCAGTTTCTCCCAGTATCTCTTAGAATGCTGTCCAAATATTTACACCTCTCTAATGCTCTGGTTTCTCTCTGTGTGTATTTACAGGAAAAGTTTAAGAGGGAATTCAATAAACGCTTCGCTGCCTGTTTCTGCAAGTTTCAAACGAGCCTGGATGCCCACGAAAGGACCTTCTCGATGCACACACGTGCCAGCTCGATAAGGTCGACATATGCCAACTCTTCCATGCGAATTCGTAGTAATCTCTTCGGAGCAGCCCGCGGTGGTGGTCTCAACGGCAATGGCGGCAAGACGGGTTTGCATTTGCCACGGGTACATGAAAGCACTGGTAGTGGCGGAACTTACAACGGCGGTCAGAACAACAATGGCCATGGGCTTCATCATCACCATCATCACCAGAGTGTGGTTACCTTTGCCGCTCCCGGCTCCTGTGTGGCTGTTGGTGGCGTTGGCCACACAGGCGTTTCGATGCCGCCCTGGCGTCGCAACAATTTCAAGCCCCTGCACCCCAATGTCATCGAGTGCGAAGACGATATGGCACTCATGGAGCTGCCATCGACAACGCCGCCCAGCGAGGAGATGGCCAGCACCACGGGAGTACAGCTGGCCCTGCTCAGCAGGGAGAACTCCAGCTGTATTTGCGAGCAGGAGTTTGGCAGCCAAACGGAGTGCGACGGCACCTGTATACTCAGTGAGGTGTCGCGTGTCCACCTGCCGGGATCGCAGGCCAAGGACAGGGAGCGGGAGGTGGTGGGCAAGTCCCTGTGGCAACCGCTCTAAGTTAATTTCCAGTAATTTAAGTTCTAGCCGTGTTCCACGGACACATTCCCGTTCGTTAATACGTAAGCCACTCGACAACCATTAGGTGTGTTTTTCCCCGATGAAAACTCTGTGGAAATATGGATTTTCTTTTGGAAGGACATCAATGTATTTGTGGATTACGGCCACTTAAGCCATTTTCCACAGAAACATTCGGACCATTTCATATATGAATTCCCTTAAATGCGAATGTGCCTCTGGAACCTGGCTATTAGCTCTGTGATTTCGTCTTAATGAATTGTGATTACAAATCCCCTGCAGAACGGTTTGTATTGATTGAGTGTGAATGCTGGTCGTGAGCCATGTACAGTATTATAATTAATTGTAACATCGAAGTGCGCTCCTTAAAGCACAATACGTAAATGTTTATTAAAACAAAACCCACACAATTTTGTCCACCATTTTGTTTGAACTCCATTAAAGTTCTTTCGAAGCCAAAATTCACCAAATCAAATAAAAAGCAAACAAAAAACTTAAAAAAGCACCTGCAATCAATTAAGTAGCATTAAGCTAAATTATTTAAATAGTTGTTTAAAAAAATCCGATTTTGTATTAAACACACAAACACATCCTAAAGTATGTATGGAAATGAAATGTACAATATTTGTCATTAAAAAAAAAAGAAAAAAAACAGAAAGGCTAATTAATGTAATTATTATTGTATTAAATTACCAAAACGAATAAACATTTCGAGTCATTAAGCAAACCAACGCAGTGCATGAGTGTATTTCTCTACTTTTAATTACAATTCAGCGCAATAATTATTGTTTATGCGTCAGCCATAAATTGTAAAAAAATTCAAATGGCTACCCACTTCCGTTTCGTGTTGGGGGATTTAAATTAAAGCGGAAGCTTTGCATTTAATACTAACTCGGATTTATTTTTAAAGAAACTTTCCCATAAATCTGAGAATAAGTAGTTTGACTTGAAGAAAATTGAGAAAAACCTATTTTACTTGAAAAGATTTTCATTTTAGCGGGGACTCGAACCGGAAACGAACCATTGAAAGCCCAAGATGGTCTAAAAGCTTTCAAGTTGCTTGCGGATTAAGCAAAGACATCGAAAAGCTTTAACCCTTAGAAGGTGTCGGTTGGTAAGGGAGTTTTGTGGGGTTTGAATAATATCTTTTATTTTTAAAACAAGCTTTAAGACATGTCAAACTGACTTTGGGGAAGAAAGGTGAAAGTTTAAGTCTGAGATTCGAGTATTTACTACTAGATTATTGTTCGGGTTTGATTATAAACAATTAAAAGTATCCTAGGATTTACAGGGTTATTTTTTAAGCTCATTTTTTAACTTAACAGATTTTAGAAATCAAGAAAAAGGCAAGAATATTACTAGTATGTGGGTTTATATAACGATATGTTCATTACCTTAATTAAATTTCATTATACAAAGTTTTTACAGTGTTGCTCTATAATTTGTATACCCTTGCAGGGTATTATAATTTTAACCAGAAGCTTATAATTGTTTAAATAAGTAAACAATTTTTTTATAGCAGGTTTTATAAAGTTTTATATTGTTCTCTAATTTATAAGTTAATTATGAAATGTTAAGTAAAAAAATATATATTACACCCTTTATAACATAACACAAATTGGAATAAATACTTTGTAGATTCTTTGTATATTTTTCTTTAACCATTTGCCACATTTTAAAGACTCTTCAATAATTTAAATTTAAATTCTTAAATTGTTGTAACCATAATCATCCCTCTAATGATTTGCCCATCCGCCTTTTGCCCTAATTCCCATGCAAACACAGCCAGACTGTGTGTGCGGACACTGACAATTGCCAGGGAATATATGACGGCTGCAACAACAGCCACAACTATGTCACGCAATGAGGTATGCTGCCATATGTGTTTGAATACAGAGAAAGAAAAGTTTTTGGTTAAGAAATTAATTACAAAAATAAATATCCTTCTAGATACACTATAGCACTCGGGGACAATGGCATTACTTAGCATAAATCTTTGGACAAGGAGTAAGCATCAGAAATAAATTAATTTAAATTTCTTAATAATCAAATGTTAATACATTTAATATATATTTAAAATATATACATGTATTTTTAAACAATTAAATTATCCTTAATTTTTCCCTCTGTATATATCTGTGTATGCAGTGCACTTGCGCCTCATTTTTCGCTTGCAATCAAACAACATATGCCGTGCACTCTCACACGCGATGGACAAGGACCAACTGTGACGGGGACAGGACAGAAAGACATACGCGCACACACACATAGGACACACACGCACACCCAATACACCCGACACGAACCCAGACCCAGTTAGAAGGACACATGGTCACATGGCAGCCGCATTGGCTGTTGATAATTGAATAATTAACATTGTTTAAAATGGCTCAACGAGCGGCGGGGAAGGAGAGCGAAAGAGTGGTGTCCAGTGGCGGAAAAGGACGCCAGACATCCGGCGGCCAGGTCATCAGGTCAAATGCAACCACAATGTCAGCCAGAGCCCGCAGCACACATTTAAAACAAAGTACAGAATAAAGTCCGGCCCCTGCACTTATTATATAGTACACACACAACTGGATATATGTAGGTAATATAGTACGTATAATTGGGTTAGAAAGGCCGTTGTACGGGTGTATATTTCATATTTATATAATTGACATGCGGTGGGAAAATCTTTTCGATACATGTCTGTCGTGTATTGATTAAAGTCCCAGTTTTTAACCGCATTGAAATTGAAAACTTGTCAATGTGCTTTTTACCCTTGAAGTGAACAGTTCGATATTCGGATAAGAAAAAACCATGAATGAAGCAAGAAGTCCCAAGAAAAGTGAGTAGGTTTAGGTTAATTTTATTAAATTGTGGATAAAAATGAGGTAAATTTTATCTATAGCAAAGGTATGCCAGGCTGAATCAAGTGATCTTCTATTTTTTATTAGTAATTTCATAGAGATAAGTAGGAATTTTTGTAATTAAATTGAATGAAATAATATATTTTTAGGAAGTATTAAAAACTTTACCCCTAACTATGAACTTCATTCAAGAAACGAATATATAAATACAGTGTTTCTTGTTTAATAAACAAGTAAAGGTCTTTAAGAGATATTTTTTATATATTTAAAATTAGTAATCTTATTTTTGTTGTGTAATTTTTTAGATTTTTTTAACTTGAGGCATTACTTTATGAAGGTATTTCTCTTTTTTCGCTATAATAACTTTAAGCCAGACTGTCGAGCCATACTCTACAAAGAATAATTGTTATTCATAATTATAATTATATATTTATTAGTTTTTGAAGGTTTAACAAAATGTTTATACTATAAAAATAATATACAAATATTTTCAATAATATATTAAAATTTCTTATATAACTTAATACCCTGAAATTATAGCCGCTCGCAAGGCCTTCTCATCCACGAGCTCCTCGCGTCGCAGTAGCCATGAAAGTGGCACTGGTCACGAAATGGCGCCAGGGGAGGAGGAGTCGGAGGAGGAGCAACTCTTCCAGGAGGCGGCCTCAAGCACGAGAACAAACAGTGTCGATGCGAGTGGAAGTGGAAATGTGACTGTGACTGGGAGTGGCAGCATCCCGGGCAGTGTCAGTGCCATGCCGGTTACGGATTTCTATAGGGATGCCACCGTACTCATTACGGGCGGCACGGGTTTCGTGGGCAAAGTGTTAACAGAGAAATTGCTACGCTCGTTTGGATTGCGTAAAATCTACATGCTGATACGCAGCAAGGGCAGCCTGAGCATACAGGAGCGCTTGCAGGGCTTTTTCAATGAATCGGTAAGTGTCAACCCAGTAGGGGAGCCTGTCAATTCCCGCCTTCCTGCATTACCACACACTCTCCGCCTGGCAAGGACAATGTGGGATAAAAGCCCCGTCTTCAAACACCATATCCCTCCTCCTCCATCCAACAGATATTCAATAGACTGCGCGAGGAGTCACCGCAATTGTTGGAGAAGGTGCATCCGATACGCGCTGATTACAGTGCCATCGACCTGGACATTGATTCCGCCGACCGAGCAATGCTCTCGTCTGAGGTCCAGGTGAGTAAGTTCCTGCCCGTGTACTTCACTACCGATCCTCCCTGCTCCTGCTTCCCATGCTCCACCTTTCTGCAGGCAATTCAATCAATGGACTTTTTGTGCGAGAAACTTTTCATGGGCTTTTGTTGTGTTTGCCTATCTGGATGGCTCCCCCGATTCCTGTCTGTCCGTATCTATTTACACTTGAAGAAAAATATATTTATTACTAACAGGAAAACAAATATAATTTTTTAAAGGGGAAATCTATGAATATATTTTAAGAGAAAGTATATAGTTTATTAATTAATAAACTTTTACTCTATGAATAGAATGAGCCATGGGGCTTTGTAAATAAATATTCTGTTTGGTTATATTCAAATTTTTTCCAAGTGCATCTACAGTTATCTCTGCCTCCCCTTCGGCCTCTCTGGTTTGTGCATTACGTATACGTAAAACGTTGCATGCCAAAGGCAGGCGCAATGTTTACGACAACACCAGCCAGGCAGTCAGTTTATTTCTTTCGCTTCTCGCTCTTTTTTCTGTTATTTTTTGTATTTTTATTTTTGTTTTGCTGATCACAAGAGGCCCTGCGATATATGCATTCTACTTTTCAACAAAAATTGAAAACCCGCCGCCACGTAAAACTGTGAAAATGTGTAGAGCATCCTGCTCCTGTTGCTGTTGCAGTGGCCGTGCTGTAACTGCTGCTGCTCCTTCTGCTGTTGGTTATAAAACACAATATATAAATAAATGAAAATTCCTGTGCATGCTTCAAGTGCTCGGCATGCGCGAGCCATTGTCCTGCCAACCGGGCGCATCCTCATTCCCACTCATTCCACTCCCACTTCCGTTACCAACGCCAGCCTCATCCGCATCCGCATCCGTTTGGTTCTTTTTTATTTTTTCTTTCAGTTTTCCGTGCTGTTTGCGAAAACATTTTGCATACAAGTCACTCGGCGGGCCTGGTGGGTCTGCTTAGAGTCCGCTTGCACTGTTTTAAGCTGAAATTGCTTTGTTGTCGATGTTCAATGCACGCGTCGCACTGCAGGATTCCTGTACCAGCACCAGCTCCAACTCCAGCTCCCGTTCCTGTCCTATTTTCTGTCCCAGTTCCATCTGCGCTGAGGCTTCTCCTTCTTTTTTCCGCAATTGGTGTGCTGACTTTGAGGTTATCATAGAACACAGACCAAACATTCAGCGCCAGATCGCTGATGTACCTGGTGGCAGTGATGGGAAAGGGACAGGTTTACTTAAATTTGGTAAAGTTGAACCAGACTTTATATTTTTTTAAATTTTATATTATATTTATAAACATATTTTTGCTAAAAATTATATCAAATCAAAGGTTTTAAAGATATTTTTAGAGAATTTGATTAAGATTAGCTTGAAATTTGGTTAGTATTTTAATAGGTTAAAGGTTAAAAAGTTACAATTCTATAGTTTTATTTACCCAAGATGACCCTAGATTTTTATAAAAGAATATAACCCATCCCATCACTATCTCTTTCTGTTTTGTATGCACATCTCTTGTGCATTTTGCATGAGCTCTGCTCTGCTGCGCCGCAGAGTTCCTCTCCTTTTTGTTCTTTCCATTTTTAATATGCATTACAATTCGTGGGTCTGGTTTATCTGCTCCGCCTGTAGATTGTCTTCAATGTTGTGGCTTCGGTGAAATTCAATGAGAAACTGAGCGACGCCATTGACATTAATGTACTCGGCACGAAGAAGATACTTGACTTGGCCATGGAAATGAAGCAGTTAAAGGTGAGTTTTAAATAACAAAATAATGTTAATTGTTTAGGTGATAAAGGAATATGAATTAATATAAATAACAGACACTATATTAAGCCCATAAATTATTTTAAAGAATCAAGAAATCTAAGAAACACCATTCCTAAAATTTCATCTTTTTAAATGAATGCTTAAACCTTTTTCATTAATTTTAAATATATTATCCTCTATAACAGATCCAATATTAATTAAATACTGATAAATCGAATGCTTTTAAAATTTAAATCATATTAAAGCCACATTATTCACCACCCCAGCTGTCCCTGCACATCACATATCCATTAGTAAAAATAAACAGCGTTAAAATAAATGTTAAATATTCACATATCGCACATTTAAGTAACCAAAATACATAATTCCCGTGTCTGAATGCATGTAAAAATATTTGAGTATGAATTGTAATATTTACGTACTGTTTTTCCCCTCTCAATCTACCGTCGAATCTCGTTTTCCCGCTCCATCCGCGACTTATTCGGGCAATGCATATTTTACGTTGGCGTTGGCGGGCACACAATTTCCAACACAATTCAATCAACAATACGACATGCGTGCTCTCCTCGCAATTTCGCCCAATATATATCAACGTACCCCGTGGGCACAGTCGTTCGTACACATTTCGACACTGTACTGCAACTGCAATCGCAAATTCATCAAGGAACAAGTGTACGAGAATGAAATTGGCTACGAAAAAATCATGCAGGTTGGTTAATGCTTACAGGTAAAAAATGGAATATAACAATAGTTAAGAACTTTAGGGATTATACTATAAAAGTACCGGGTAAGAAGTTCTTAAAAAAACTATTAAATAAGTTGAACGAACAGGAAGTTATGATGTGATTTTATAAAGAAGTTGTTCTCTTTTTAAAAACATTTTTTAAAATAACTTTCCTTGATTACTTTTTGATACAGTTTATATTTAGTTTTCTCTATAATTTCATATACAAAGTTATAAAGCATAGTCCCAGTATACCCAATTATTTCTCTTTTAAATGGTACAACAAATAAAAATATTAAGCCCTGAATCCCCATATTTGATATGCAATATGACAGTTTATTTAAATTGGAAATATGTTTTTATGGCGCAGATCTATCGCACTTTCGACGATGAAACGCTGGAGAAGATGCGGCACTGCCTAATTGGCCAAATGCCCAACACCTACACGATGACCAAGAAGTGTGCCGAGAATCTGGTGAATCACCGGGCATTCCACATGCCGGCGGGTATCTTTCGACCGCCCATAGGTGAGTGTGAGTGTGTGCCTGAAAAGGGGGAACGGGGCAGGGAGTACGGAATATTTATTGCGGTTTCAGACTTGACTTAACAAACTAATTGTCAGATAATTAGCACAAATACCCAAGGGCAGCCGGCCACTATGCTGTGTAAACAAAAACACACAAGAAACAAGAAGCATTTCCTGCACTGTCCATGCAGGAGGGATCCCCCAGAGGATCTGGCCAAGGAGAAGCTGGAAAAAGCCTGGCAAAAACGGAATATTTTAAATTTTGTGAAAAATGACCAAAAAGAGCTGTCTTCGTTCGGTAGCAGGACAGACAGAGCTAAAGCAGGAGGAGATTTCAGAGAGAGGGTATTAGGGTTTACCAGATAAATGCATGTGGAAAAAGTTTTTTATATTTTTGGTTTTTTCCTGGTTTTTTTGTTTTAGTTGTTTGCTTCTTTGTTTGGCGCTGCTCCTGCAGCAAGGAAACCAAACGCAACGTAACGTAACGAACGAAACGTAACAAAAAATGGAGGAGAGCGAGGATGGCTGACTTGGATTTTCCTCTGTCTCAGTGCTCAGGGGATGAGGAGTTCAAGGAGTGTGAGGAGGAGTAGTGACGGGCTGCTGGGATCCTCCTCTCGAGGAACAAAGCACAAACAAATTTTCATTTATTTTAACACAAAAATGCCAAAGCATCGTCCTCATGCAGCTGCATCCTAAGCTGCCTCTGCAAACGGGAAAGGCAATAACGAATGATAGTTTCGGTTAATCTGGTGGAATATTGGAGTTCTCTTACTTAAATTATATACAATTTAGATTTTAAATTATTTTTAATATTTAATGTCAGTTAAATATTAAATGGTAACACAACTCTTTAAGAAATTAAATATAAACCACAGAATTACCTCTAGAAATTTTGAAGAATCTTTTAGACGTGTATCCTTGTTTTGCAGTAGAATATAATATAACTAAAACAGACAATTAATATGTTAATATTTTATTAAGCCACTCTTAAATCTTAGATTTACTTTATCAAAAATTCTACCCACTTCCCTGACATCTTAGCACACAAACTCCTTCCGATTCAAGAGTATTTCGAACAAAAAAATCAAGTCCAAAACTTGCAATTGGGAGTCAGGCATATCAGTTAGCAAATGGCAAATGGAAGGGAAAGTTGGGAATGGGTTGGTGGAGAATGGGTTTCTGGGAGGATGCTGGGATACTGGGATACTGGTGAACCGTCCTCCGTCGCTTCGGTCTCTACCATTATCGCTTTGACGTTGGCTAAAATCAACAAGGAAACGGTCTCACGGTCGCTGGCTGTGGCAATGGCCGAGCGAACAAAGCAGCCATTAATTCTTATTTATTCGCAGTAATGTCAACGTACAAGGATCCATTTCCCGGCTGGACTGATAATTTGTACGGGCCATCAGGTTTATGCACTTGGTCTGCCCGGGGACTCGTCCGTTGCATTTACGGCACGGCCAGCTGCAAGGCGAATATGGTGCCCGCCGATTATGTGGTGAATGCCATGATAGCAACCGCCTGGGATATATCCCGAAGGTTAGTCCACACACACACATACATAGTACATACAGCACAAATACCCGGGGATCCTTACAGCTGAAGCGGTGCCCGAGGATGTGTAAAAGTTGCAAAAGAGTTGCTCGCCGCAAGCTGATAGCATTCGGTTGTTGTTTGCCAGCAGCACAGCAGCAGCAACAGCAAGAAGGTGGAAATTTGTAAATACGAGAGCGGAGGAATTAAGACGGACCAAAGGTTGCAACAGATAATGTCCGTGGGACTGAAGGAGGAATGGGATTAAGTTCTCTTGGTTACGAATGCAGTTTTCTGTTTTTATTTTATATTTTTTGGTTATGAACATATTTCTGAAGAACTTAAAAACACCAGTGATTTTATGTACCATCCCCGAATATTTAATAGAAATTTTAAAACATAAATAGTAATGAAAATACCATAACTTCTGGCACCAAAAAGTTTTGCTTACTTTCCCCTCAAAGACTCATCCCAAGTTTCCTTACTTTTCCCACAGATTTATGCTCCGTGAAAGCAAGGCGATTGGTAAATCAGAGCTACCCGTATACAACTACGTGTCCGACGTGAACAACATCACCTGGGGCGAGTACATGCACCTGTCGCGGAAAGGATTCCACGAACCGTTCGACAAGGCGCTTTGGTGAGTTTATCGCGCACACACAGAATCGAAATCTCATATCTATACGACTTTCAAAATAAATATTCTTTATTGAATTTTTACCCCCAAAAACGAAATAAAAACAACACGAACCGTATTGTATGCATGTCTAATCCAATGCTTAAATATTGCTGAATTTTTGCGAATGGAAAATTTATCTATGCTCTGATAATACCTTGAAACAACGAAACCTGAACGAAATTCCAAACAAAAAATATAAAAACCGAACTGAATACCCGGTTCGAACAACGTTGGCAAACTGAAAAAACACACAAAAACGAAACGGGGATTGCCGACAACTAAACCAAATCGAACCCAAATGCCACACGGATTCGCTGAATACTCGACCCCTCGGTCGTCCTGTGTGCGTCCTTCGATCGACCGCATTATTGTCACAGGTGCTTCTCGTACGTTATAATACCATCGAAGCCTCTGCATTGTGCAATTGCATTTTTCTTGCACAATATCCCAGCTTATATTTTAGATTTAATTGCCATGGTCACCGGACAAAAGCGCATGTAAGTAGAGCCACACACACACACCTCACCCATCGATTCAGCTGCTGCTCTCACAAATTCCATGCTATGCCCTGCCCTCCACCGCATCCCACCCATCGAGAATATGTTCTCCAAGGTGGCAAAGGTGGCTGGGTGTGGTGGTTTTCGGGGGTCCTGGCTACATTGAATGGATTTTAAATGGTACATGGAAAGGCAATTGAATGACCTGTAAAGGGTATCCAAGGGGTAACTGTGTTTTTTATCGAGTCTGGAATTATTAAATTAAAAAATCTAGGTGAATAAGAGTACTTAAAATAAGGGGGGTTAGTTACAGATTTCTTAAAAATATAAGAAGTATTTTATTATTTTTGGTTTTATTTTCTAAAAGTCAAAGTCATTGAGTTACAATGGTTTAAGGATTAATCTCAGCTTCTTTATTAATCAAATATCTTGAATAAATAATGGTCTTATCATGCTGATATTTATTTTTATCTATAATTAAAATAATTAAAAGTTTAGTTTCATAGAATTATTGAGCAGCTTTTCTATAAAGCTTCGAAGTAAAATAATATTTATAAAAATAAGAAACAGAGCAACCAGTCTTCGTTACTTAAAAAACCATGTGCACAACCCACTTGGCAAGCTTCTTGGTTAGTATTACGTATACGTAATATTTAACAAATTGCAATTAGAGCGCATTAGACTCAGCATTTTCCCATTTATTTATGATGGTAAAACCGACCTAGACTGCACAACCCACTAGCTCCCACCAATTAGCAAACATATCGACAAAAATCGCTGCATCCTTTGAGCCCTTGGCATATATCCTTTCTCCTTTAGCCATATTGCAAGGGTGTGAAAAGGCAACCTTAAAACAGTTATCAGTTTCAAAATGATGTTAAAAATTACAATTTTAATTTGTAATTTCCAAAGGTTTTAATAATATGGTTTCAATAATTTGAGTCTTTTTTTATTCATAAATTTTTTTTAAGCTTCAAGTGGGAACAATTAACAAATGATTCATATCCATTTCACATATCTAGACTTTGAATATTTCTTTCAATTCTACATTAAAATATTATATTTAATGTCCAATCTTATCCACTGTTCAGCTATGTGAAGGCTTACAAGAAAATCTCTCGCATAATCGACATGATGGCTTGGTTCGGACTGAAGGAGTGGCAGTTTGCCCATCGCAACATTGACGAATTGAACGAGCTGCTGCCGAAGGAGGAGCGCTCGGTGCTGCAGTTCAACATTGCGACGATTAATTGGAGCGAATATTTCCGCTCATACCTCAGCGGCATCAGGCGCTACTTCTTCAAGGATAGCGCTAACGATAATAAATTACAGCAGCGCAAAACTATTTATCGCAGGTGAGTCTGACTCTCCAGGTGCCTGCTGCCTGAAGGCGGGGCAACGGACATGCGGGAGGATGCTTCGCTAAGTAGTTTTTAATTACACTTTGTTTACTCCCTTTTGCATGCCGCGCTACTCCTGCTGTTCCTGCCTCCGATGCATCTGTAACTGGACTCACCCAGGATGCTCCTTTTGCACACGCTGCTGAAGACGACATTTGGTCTTTCATTAATTATGTGCATGCTCAAAGTTTATCTCAGGATTTTCAAAATTATGCCAAAGATTGCGCTCTGAGCTGGGGCATCGTTATAAATTAAAATCAAACGATGATGGTGTTGCGTTGCTTTCATTCTTTTAATAAATTGAGCGGTTCTTAAAGCATCCTTTTCCCTTCTCATTCTTGACTTTTGTCTGGCATTACTCATACGCCGTGTGGCGTGAAACTTTTGACAACTTTTTCCCGAGCTTGTTCGCCCTTTTTTTCGCGCTGACAGTCGTCTTAGTTGGCCCTTCACGGTGCCAGGTAAGTAAAGTTACCTCTCGCGAACTTCTATGTATATTTTTCATATATACATGTTTATGTATACGTATGTTTATATATATATATTGTTGTCACGCTGAGGTCTGTGAAATATGATGCAATTTCTGGTGCGATAAAGTTGCAAGGACGCCACGATCTCGAAGCGCATCAAAATGTGAGCTGTATGTTTTGACTTTGAGTGCGGAAAAGTGAGGGGTCCTTGTGGGTAAAGTTTCTCTAATACTCTATCCAAAAAAGGTTTAGGGAATAAGAGCTTGTTGACTTTTAATAAAAATTATATCAAAGAATAATCTATAGAATAAAGCGACTAATTACTTTTTTCTTTGTAAAATATTAGGTTTAATCAGTTTTTTTTTTTACAATTTAGAAAAAACACTGGAAAGTTCACCTTTAGGAGGCTTTATTCCTTTTCGGGTTTATCCTCCAAAAAACCTATTTAATGTCAATTAAGTTTGATTTAAATCTATAAATATAGTAATAAATACCTATAATTAAAATTAGTATTTTGACTTTTCCCAATCCCACCATAAGCAAATCTTCCTTAAAAGAGCATTCACGGATCACTTTACCTTGCTCCTTGCGTACGAAATATGACCGAGAAGTGAACGTAAACAGCATGACAAATACAAACACACAGCCACCGCCACCAACATATGTTAGTGGATATATGTATGTACGGACGCCATACATATATAATTTTAGTTAAAAGTTTTATTTCTCGCATATTTCATATTCTTGGCTGAAACTTTTTTCCACCTCGGGCATTTCCTTGTTTCATATTTCATCCCAAAAAAGAAGGACACAACGAGGGCGAACGGGCGGGCGCCTTGCGCATTCATTATTGTGTAATATGTTTACATTATTTTATTATAAATCAACAAAATGCACTCAACGCGGCAGCACAAAAAAAAAAATAAAAGTTGCATCTACGGCGACGCCGGCAGCGACTGCAACTGCAACTTCTGCTGCTGACAGCAGAAACACATTAAACGTCATAAAATGCACAACGCAGCGAAAAGTCGCCGACAATGCGCGAGGGGGCACAAGTGGGGGGCTGGAGGCAGGCCCTTTGCCTTTATAATTTATTTTTGCTTGAATTAATGTGAATACTTTTTACCACTTGGCTGCACAGAGTTGCTCCGCTACCTGATAGTGGCGTATCCAGCTCCGAGCTCCCATCGGCAAGCTCCCAGCCTGTGCCCTCTGATAAGGTAAGTGCTGCAAGGAGCCTCCTCCTCCAACTCCGATTCCTCCTCTAAAGGGCCCCCAAAAAATACTTAAAAATTATCATAAGTGCAGGAGGAGACTCCCAAGGACACCACGTGTGTGTGTGGGTGAGCAAAGCTTTCTCAATTCGGGTTTATACGGTCTTTACACAAAAATAGCAAGGGTATTAGCCGTCTTTTTGAGCCAATTTAGGAATCTATATAGAAAACTTTAAATGTAATTTAGATTACAATTAAAATAAACAGTTGAAGTTGTTTTATAGAAGGGGAAGTAGTGTAATTTTTGCTTTCTTTACGTAAAGAGAGCTGGTGTTATCCTTAATCTGAATCTAGACGTAATTTAATCAAGAAACCTTGCTATAGTTTGGCTTCTCTTGGAGTAAACGTAATATTTAAAATATTAATTATTTAAAGAAGTATAAAATGAAACACTTTTTTAAACATTTCTAGAATATATATCAAGGTAAAACTTTGTATTATATGACCTTTAAGGTAATTACAGATTAACCCCAAAAGGTATTAAAATAAATGGCATTGCCCTGTTTATTTTTCACACAATTCAATCTGGTTTCGTAATGCTAAACTTGCCAGTGTAATTACATATCAGTTACTCCTAATTCGTGAGCACCACAGACAGCTGGGCATAATTAGTCTGGTCATGGCAACGCCCGAGGAGAGCTGGGCCAAGCGGAGCCAAAAACTCACCGACCGACCGACCGAGTGGGAAATGTGCAACATCATCAACTGTCAAATGCCAGCTGCAACATGCTGCGACGTGAAGCATCAGATGCGAGATGCGAGATGTGCAGCGAGTGTTGATAATCAAGTCAACATTAGGGGAGTATCCGCTCATGTGGACACTGAGCAACGGGCAATGCGGCGTATGCGCAATATTTTGAGCAGAAGCCGCAGCAGCAGCAGCAGCAGCCACAAAACTCACACAAAAGCAATAAAATTATTGAATGGAACCCAAAGCATAAATCACAAAAATTCAGCACAAGCATGTAAAGAATATTTAGCATGTTGGCCACAACAACCGAGAGAGAGAGAAAGGCCCGTTGTGTGTTTTTGTGTTCGTATAGATTTTTAATTTAAAACAACCTGGCCGAAGGTAAGCCGGAGCACCTGTGACCAGGGAAAATGCCCTCGAAAGGCCATTAGTTGTTTGTCCAGGACCCAGCCTAATGTCCTCTTGTCAAAGTCCGCACTCAGACAGAGGCAGAGGACAACAGGACACACTGCACACTACACATCAAGAGTAGGACTGCACAGGGACAACTATTTTAACTATAAATGATTTTAAGCTACTTTAAAATGTAGTACTAAATCTAAATGAAAAAAGGGGGGAAATTTATATTTAAATGTATTTATTTATTATTTAAATGTAAGGTTAACTAACCCAAACTTTAACTGAAAATATGTAATATCTATTAGTTATACCTAATATTTTTCTCTCTGTATTTAGGACAGCCTGTGTATGCAAAACGTAGCAAGCAATAAAGAAGATTTGTGTCGCCGTCGCATTTTGTGGATACATTTTACCCCCTTTTATATTCTCCTCTCATCTCTGCCGCTTCTTGTACTGTCTCCTTTCCATTTTTTTTTGCAAATTCTGCAGAAAATCTCAGGCCAGAGTAGAAGTCAAGTTTGGTTTGGGCTAATGACCACAAAATGGCTGCTGGTTGCAGTCAGTCAGGTTTCTGGTAGGCCCAGGTACAGAACATGTATGCAAAATCGGGGAAATGGGAAACACACAGGTGATGACATGGTTTCTTTGAAATAATTACCAAAAATCGAATTCAAGGAAAAGGAAGCCTAAGAAATCATGAATATAACAAGGATTAAGTTAAACATTTTTGCTTTCTTGAAAAATTACCTTTTATAACCAATAATTGAATTACTATTGCCTCTGAAGAAGATCAAAAAGAATAGAAAATAAAATAGAGAATATAGAAATAAATATAAATAAATTATATTTAAGCGGTCCTGAAGTGTGTACTGATAGCAGGAATTATATTTCCAAGAAACAATAGTATATTTAAGCCTTATTACTCGTCTTTAATAAATTCCTAGTGGGTTTTTAAGCTTCTTAACTTCTACCTGATATATTTAATTACATTAAATACAGTCAAATCCAAGCTAATTTAAACATAAATGTCACTTTAAAAACCAAATTAAATCATAAAAACATTATGAAAAAAATACCAGAAAGCAAAGCCATCGATATATGCATTGATTTTAATCACTGTGCAATGAAATTAAATTCCCACCGTTTCAATTAACATTCCCCTGCAACATGTGGCCTCTCCTGCACTCGAACATTTATCGATTGGTCTTCCCCATATATATCCTCCTCCTGTCCCACCCACGATGCCATTAGCCTCTTTTGGTCCAGTCTGGGCTCGTCTGACGCCCATTAAATTTTGCCAATGGCCGGGGCCAACTCAACTTTCAACGTTTCAACGTTTGCTCCCCAAAGATTACCGCAAATGCACAATGGTAAAATAATCATAATTGCATATAAAATGTTAATGGGCAATGGACCACGACCCAACAGCGTCGAATGTTTGGCCAGCGCCTCGTGCTTTCTCTCTAAAAAAAAAAAACAAACAAAAAAAAAGGAAAACTTTTTAATACACCAAAGGACACATTTGGGCACCCTCCCGAATGTGTGCGCCGCAAAATGCAAAAACAATTACGAAAACTTTGTTGCCTGGGTCCTGCCTTTGCCCCCTCCCCACCGATTCCGGCTGTGGAAAAACAAGGGGAAAGCCTGAACTCCAAACCAAATGTGGGAAATTTTGCCAAGCTCAACTTTATGCTGTTTTCTTTTGGCCCCCACCGCTGGCTCGCTGCTAGCTGCTCGTTGCTTGTTGCTTTTTATTGGTTATTTGTTGGCATCTCCTCGGCGGATTTTTGTTTGTGTTTTTTTGCCCTCAGTGGAGTTTTGCTTTCATGTTTTCATTGCTCAAAAACGGGCAAAATGAGGCGGGCAGAGGGTGCAGCAACGGCCAACACTTAAATTTACATAATTTCCGCTCCAAGTCACCAATGTAAAAGCTTTGGGCCAGGATCAGCTGCTCTTGGTCCAAGGGCGGCCGTGCTCTAACTTTTCCTCCCATCCACTGCGTTTTTTTTTTGTGTTTGCTTTTTAAAAGCGCGGAAATGTCGGCAATATTTTAACGCTTCTATTTTAGTTGAATTTTGCCCCGTGTTTTTCGTGCCGTGTTTTTTGGCCAGGCTCTTGTTTTTGTGGTAAACCAACACCGTGCTGCTGACTTTTTGGCCTCCGGCAAGTGCACGAACCGAAAGTGCAGCCCAACTTGTTGTGGCCCATAATACACCAAGGGCAACTTTGCAGACGCTTAGCAATTATGGCCACGCCAACTATTTTGTACCGCACCCAGCGAGCCCATCGCACCTTGGAGCTACGTGAATTGTGAGTCCATCGAGTGGTTTGTCGATAAACGATAGGGTCCTGCCAAGGGGATAAGGATAAGGGTTGTGAGTTTCCCCATTGATTAGGTTGACCCTTTGAGGTGCTAAAACTGGCCAAGGTTTAAACGGATAGTCAAGCAAATGGGGGATATATATTTTTGTAGGAATTTTTATTTAAATTATTATTTATATCTTTTTCTTAATTTATTATTTTTAAAGAGTTGTCTGTGATAGGCCCTTGTTTACAAGCAAACAAAATGGATCTCTACAGTCCTGAAACATTTAAAAGTTGTTCCCCCAAATTAATCCAATAAAAACCCTTTATCCCCTCAACTACAAATTCAAGCCAATTATCTCAAACAATTTTAATTTATAAATCCCCTTTTTTCTTCAGAAACTTTTCATTTTATTTCGAAATCAATCGAACCAATCGAAGAACCTATGCAATTATTTGAACTCATATTTCCATCTTCCATTTTCCGGCTGTCAGCATAGAAAGACAAATAAAAAATCGCAATGACAAAGATCTTGGATGTGGAATTTAATTAAAAATGTTCATGCCAGTTCATCCAGCTTATTATCCTGTCACGGTGATTGAGCAAGTAAAAAAAAAAGAAAAAAATCAAATGATATAAAAGGAAAATGGAAAAATAATTCCAACCAACCTAATTGAATTTGAATTGTTCCGATGGAATTGGAAGTTGTCTAAATAGACTGAAAAGAGACACCGCTGAGTGTTAATTTTATTACAAGCTTCATCGATATCCGTTTTGGTTTATTTTTGCTTCCTGGCTGTATTTTCTAACCTACTTTATGGTTATCCTTGGGGATTTATGCACTGATAATAACAATTATAAAATGTGAATAGAAAAAATAAATATATAAATTATGTAATTTTAATTAAAGAATAATCATGCGTTTGAAGAAATTATATTGATAGAAATGCACAAAATATGATTTGAATATTCTATATTTATTTCAAGATTAATATCTGGTCTTTATTTATTTTAGAAGAAAACGTTTTCTTTAGGATTTAATGCCCTAAATTCAATCCAAACCTTAAGATTTTGTATTCAAGTGTGAGTATTTCCCTCTAATGACAATTAACATTTTTCTAATGGCCAGCAATTAGAGAGATCCCCGAGCTTTAAGCAAGATTTATTGGAGTGGAGGGGTAGCTATTTTCTGGCGCTTAAGTCGAAGCCAAGTTCTCACACAATGTTGGCCTTATTATTACATTGTTTATGAGTTCCTTCTCCTCCCTCGGCAATGGTCTCTTCTCTCAATTTATTGTTTTGTGTAGTGTTGTTCTCGTTGTTGGCTTGTTCTACAAGCTCGTCTCGCCATGTTTCCTTGTGTTTGTCTCTGGGAAAACCCATGCACACCCAAGTCACTCCTCCCTTTTGCGGTCGCCATTTGCCATTTCCGCATTTTCCGCACTCCCCCCACAAAACATCTTGCGGTCCACCCCAAAGTCATATTTCCTTATTATCTGGGCGGTTTTCGGCTTTGTTTTTCTTTCTTTCCTAACGCCCCTTGACTTTTTTGCGGTTGACCTTACGAAAAAAATGGAATTATTAATAGCCTCGTCCATTTGCTGCTAAGTGGCGCAAATTGTGTGTTTGTTTATATCATCTGGCAGCGGCGGGGAGACTTAAAGACTTTCCTCTTGCCATGACGGGTTTCTTCCGGTTCCTTTAAGTAAAAGTGACGTGAGTCAACCGGGTGGGCAACTGTTTATGGAGCGCATTGAACCTTGCACTTTGTTAATGACCCTTAAAGCTCTAAAGGAAATATATGGTTGAAGGGGATTTATGGTGCGAACCAGGAAGGATCTATTGAGGATTAATTTTACAAGAAGCTGGAAGTGTTTTGAGGATTTAAGGAAAATATAATGTATAGTATGAAATTATGAAAAATTTGGTACAAAAATAAAAGCAATTGAAGCTTAAAATCAAGCATTTATTTCTTGATTTATTTCCCATAATTAACTTCTATTATTAATTACGCTGTCTGCTTTGAGTTCCTCCTTACCTAAGCTTAAAGTACTCAGTTATCCTGCTGGCATAACCTGGTCAATACCTCAGACATGGCCAGAGATCCTTGCCAACGCCTTGCGTAACTTTTCCTCCCCATCCCCGGAGCCGCTCTCATTGCATTAATTACCGCACACTTGGAGGAGGAGCATCTGTGAGGCGGTGGAAAGGTGGAATCTGTGGCTGTGCAAAATTGCACTTCAAAACGAGAGCAGTTTCCCCCCAATGTGAATGTGAATGTGAATGTGGCTATGGATGTGCTGCTCGTTGCTCGTACTCCAGCTTAATTCCTCCTGCTCCTGGCTAAAGTCCCTGTCGTAAAGTGTTTGCACGTGAGTTTGTGGGCGCCAACATGCGCTGATTGAGAGTTCTGCCCCTCCGCCAGGGCTCCACTCGCTTTGGGGAAAGGATAAATGAAGGACGACGCTTAGATCTGACGTTGGTAAAGAGAGCAGCGTGCTGGGATATATTTTTCAGGTACACTAAACGAAAAAGAAGCAATGAAAAGTGTTAAATAATAAATTGAAAATGTAATTTAATGTAGAAAATTTATTAGTTCGGCTAAAAAAATATTTAAAGTAATTAACTACATTATTAAAAACCCTCTTGACTATATTTATACTTTATAAAATATATATGTTATCTTTTGGGTAGTGTTGTAAAAGTTTCCTGAGAGTGGAATTATGCTCAAAGCTTTCTGGTATAAATTGTCTTAATAATGAAGAGATATTTTTAATTAAGTACACTTATTTTTTAATAGCTCTCTTACACTATTTCTGCACAATTTCCTAATCCGATTATGTAATTTTTTACCGTGTTGTTCTACTATGTTTTTTGTTGTAATTTTTTTTTATGGTTTCCGGCAAAGTGTTGTTGAAGCGCTTTGGCAAATATTTGATTTTAATTTTTCCAATTAATTGGTTTTCCATCAAAAATTTAACATCCTACCAGGCCGCCTCAGCCGTCTGTCTATCCTTTTTTTTCGTAGCTTTTTCTACCGTCACCTCACCTGTCCATCGTCATTTACGTCCAACAAAAAATATAGTTCTTTTTTCTTTGCTCTTTTCCCTGCTGTCTGGCTTTAAAATTTTCCTAAAGGAGCGGAGGTCGAGATGGTGGTATAAACACAAAAACTTTGTCCTGCAACCGCAAAATGTGTGGGGCGGACGGAGGGCGGAGCAAATGTCAACTACAAGAAAATTGTCACTAATGAGTGGTAAAAAGAGCGACTCGAGTTGGAGGCTTTGTTTGCATAGGCCGAAAGAACCGGAAATGAGCAGGAGAGAACAGTGCAGAGCGTCTGCTGCGGATGGATGATGTTGGTGGGGTCCACTGTGTACAGTCAATATTGGCAAATGTGTCCGTTGCAGTCAGCTTTGAGGTGGGCCATGGAAGGGTTCCTCTGCGGCTTATGAGCGGCGAAAAGCCAAACTGGAAGGGATAATGAAAACCACGACAAAAGCGCAAAACTTCCGCAGCGGACAAGTAGCAGCCCGTTGTTGCCAATGCCAGGACACAGGATGCAGGATACGGACCACATGTCCACACGACCCTTTACATTTACATGGAAATTGTGCAGAGTACAAAAATTGGTTTGTATGAGTTGGAATGGTTGAAGGCGGAGTTTTCTAAAAAGGATATATATTTAAAATATTTCCTGATAATTTTAAATGTTTTAAAAATATTTGCGAATAATTTTAAATATTTTATATATATTAAAAATATTTTCTGATATTTTTTAATATATTAAACCTTTTTTCTGATAATTTTAAATATATTTAAATTTTAAAATGTATTCTTAAGTAGTTCCTTAAAACTTATAAATAATATAGAAAGCCCTAGGTAATCCATTTAAAAATATATATAATACAAATATAAAGTCATTTTAACTCTTAAATATATAAGTTGTATTTTATTTACATAAAATCTATAAAGCTCTTCCTGAGTTAGGGTATCCCAGACAAAAAAATCTCACCTTTGGCCGGAACTCTTGTGTTTCGTGTTAATGAGATAAGCATGCAAATGCCCTAATAGAATGAGCTGCTCCTGCTTCAATTTTCCTCACAATTTTCCCACCCGCCCAGGCATCTTTCCTCCGGTGTTGTTTCATTTTCTAGGTGGTGTAGGAGGTCGGGAAAAGGGAAAGCGCTGAAGAGCTGAACAGTCAATTAACAAGCCCAGCTGCAGGTGGATAACCATAACCCCAGACATCGAGGATGAGGGGGCAATGGCAGACCAGAGCCACCGTTCATCATCGTTTATCTTAATAAACCGCGCACTCAGTCAGACATTAAGCTGGCGAAACCAAAAAGCAGCCAAAAGTCCTTTGGAAAATTGCTTAATTTGCAGTTGGCAGTCGCAGCCAGAAACAGAGCAAAGGAGATCTGATTCAACTGCACTCAGAATAAAGTTCTATAGGTATATTTACGAAATTTATCAAAATAAATTGTTTGTAAGTTATATATTTTTTTTTAATTTAATATTTTTTGCTATTTACATTTTATTTAGATGTTTGTTACGCAGTGAAGGAGTCATTTCCGACCCTATAAATCATATATATTCTTGATCAGCAAAAACAGACGAGTCGATCTAGGCTTGTTTGGCAGAAAAAAAATTTTGCATCTAATTTTTCAAAATTAGATAAGGGGTTACATCGTTAAAATTATCAAAAATTGGAAAACATTTGAATCTCTTAAAATTAAAAATGTAGCATCTAGATTTATTAACCTACTAAAAACTAGCACATAACAGTTTTCCGAATTAAAATTAATGCATTTTTGGATGAGTAATAATATTTTTAAGATTTCCTTATTCCTAAAATTATCATTTAAAATTATATAAAAATATTTTAATTTAAATACCCCTT
Organism: Drosophila bocki; assembly: GCA_008042715.1. Taxonomy (NCBI): domain Eukaryota; kingdom Metazoa; phylum Arthropoda; class Insecta; order Diptera; family Drosophilidae; genus Drosophila; species Drosophila bocki. The sequence goes on along the minus strand of VNJY01002359.1, from coordinate 65,310 downwards.
TCAGAAAATGTTCTATTAGGTAGAAAAAAATTTGTATTATAAATTACACTTGTTTATCATTAATTTTTAAAAATTAATTTTAAATTTAAATTAATTAAATTAAATGTATTTCTTAAATGCGAAACCTTGACTTTTACAGACACAAAAAATATTCTTAGTATTTTTAAGTGTTCTAGAAGAAAAGCCAGAGGGCTGGATATGAGGGCGGAAAAGTGGGCGCGGCCAGAGTCAGTGCAGCGTTAACGCTAACTTGAAGCGCGGCACGTAAAAATGTTGATAAAACGCACAAAGCCAGTTGATGATTTCAATTTATATTTCCAAGTGGAACTCATCTTTAGTGCAGGGAGGAAAATCCCCACGCCCCATTTTCCACGGCACGTTACATGTAGCGAATTTGCTGAAGCATATCACGTGCAACATAATTTTTCCAAGCGACTTGCCACTTGCAAGTAGATAGAGAAAGGGGGAAGCACCTAGAGGTGATGGGGTTCCAGGGAGATGGAGATTGAGCCCGGCGACTGACATGAATGCTCGACGCCACCTCAACCCCTCGCCGGGGATGTGCCGTATTATGAGCGTGAAGTAGACTAAATAAATTACGTTTGAGCGCCAAAGGTGTTATGCACTGAAAGAAACTGAAGGTGAGGGAGTTCTAAATTAAAAAAATAAAAAAATTATATAGGGAATAAAATCATAAAATTCTTTCATTTAAAATTGTAGTCTTATGAAATCTGTTTAAAAATCAAAGACTTAAGGTAGTTAAAATGTTGAAAGGTAACCTGAACTTTAAACTCGTATATTTTTCATATTTAAAAATATATATCTAAGAAAATTAATTATTTTTCCAACTATTTTCATTTTAATGAACTTAGAAATATATATATAATTAATCGTATAATGTTTTCTTATTATTGACTTCATGATCATTGCAACTTTCCAAGTACAAGTTCCCAAAAACTTTTCTTCTTATTAAGGAAATTCCCGATTTTCCCAAAGAATGCACCTGGTCACCTGATCGGCTGTCGCAAATAGTTGAAAAAGTTAAAAATGCTAATAACCATAAAATAAGTGTAAAAACTTTGCGAACCCTACATATTTTAAATGCTTCTCCGTTGCCTTTCTCCATATTTAAAGTTCCCATCGAAGGCGTAGCATCCCTTAACGCTGGCTTCGACTGAAGTTGAAGTTGCCCTGTGAATGCAGTTTGCTTCTGGTAAAAGTTTTTGGCAAGTAAATGGAGCAGGAAACAGCTGTCCCTTCATATCTTTTGCATATCAAGAGTATCGACATAAGGAGGGGCGGCTGCAGGAAAGGCTAGAAGAACTCCCGCTTTTGTCAGTAAAATACATGCAAAGTTCGCACAGGACAAAAAGGGATGCCACGCAAAAAAATTCCTAATATTTTACTTTCCTTTGCAAAAAAAAACTTATATATTCATTTGTACATATACAAAAACTGCATTGATTCATATCTAATATTTAAATTGTATATTAATAAGCAGATATTAATTTAAAACATATAAAAAACCTGCCGCTATTTTACACATTCGCAAGTTGAGTGAGTTTGCGCCTCTGAGTTTGTATATTTACATATGCACTTGCCTAAAAGTTTACACCCAAAAAAAGTTCTAGCTGAAAGGAAAACTAAACATTTCGTTATCGTTCCGATAATGGACTTCAGATTTCCACGCAAGCCCCAATACTCGGGGATATACATATGTGTATAAAATCTTACAGTTGGATATAAACACACTAACGACTTGCTGCATATATGTATACATCTGTATATATTTTCTAAAGACTTTCGGTTATTTGGTTATTTTTATTTTATTTTTAGCTGCTAAACGATAAAGTTTATTGCGTTGGAGACAATCGAATTGCTGCCTCAAATTTGTGAAAATTTTTCGTTATTTAAAAATAATTTTATTTAAGAAAATATGTAGTGTTCTGTCCAGACATTTTTAAGTAAATTCAGAGACACTTCTTTATTCAATTTCATATAAAAATCTGTCTATCCTGTAGATTGTTGCAATTAAAAAAAATACAACTGCATGGCGATTAAACCCGTGAGCCTCTTGACTTGCTAACTTTGCCGCCGGCTGGTTGGCTTGGTATTTTCAAAGGGATTTTTACCAGCAACAGGACCATCGATTATGGAAAGTCGAGACATCAAAATTAATAATCTCAGTTTGCAGTTATGCAGCGGAAAAATGCCAGACGACCGAAATGAGTTGCTTTGAAGTATCTTCTTTTTGTTTTCGCTGCAACAGAATGCAGCCCGAGGCCCAAAAGAAGGAAGAAGGCAAGGCACGAATAAGGATAATCAGAAGAAACTCCTCTTCGTTTCTAGCATCATTATTATCATCATTATTGCTAAGCTCATCATCATTTGGAAGAGCTCCTCATCGGCGGCAGCTTCATCAATGTGCATTTTATTTCTGTCCCCCTGGGCGAAAATGCAAACCCACAAAAAAAGAGAAAAGTAAATCAAAGGAAAAACATTCAGAAGCTATGAATACTCTTATAATTCATTGCTTCTTATATATTGGGTTTTTATAAACTCTGAATTAAACCAAGATATTAAATTTGTATATTTCTTGAAAGTAAAAGTTTAAGTTCAAGATCAAAGTGATTATATTAATACTCTCTGTAAGAGTACATTTTAAAGTCAGTTAAAAAAGAAAGTCAGTTAACCGGTCTGTCAAGAACAATGGATCCTAGCAAATGCAGTTATTACCTTTGAACGATGTTCGCCGCGTTTTTCCCATTTTCCCAGATGGCAGCTTATTAAGCATCAGACAACTTGCCTCAAACTTTAATCCAACGAAACACGGTTTTACCTGTTGAAGAGTCCTTCAAAAAGGAGCAAGTGGGGTGAGCTGCTAGGTAAGTTGAGCTGTGATTTCCTTAGATTTTGTAAATAGCAATCATTCTCATAGACAAATTAGATGAGCTTATAGGTTGAAGGATATCCGAAAGGATATTCAAAGTTCTATTTAGATTTTTGATTTATATATTAATTTCTTTAAAGTATGGCTTTCTATTTTTATGCAATTTCAGGTAGAACTTAAATTGTTAAAAAACTTCCGATACCAAAATATATATAATACTTGAGTAAACTTCAGAGCGACCACTGTAGTAGTATCTCGCAGGCAGCGAAACCATTTCCCCCCCATTCTATTTTCGATGCTCTCTTGCATATTACTCATGTGTGTGCCCAAGGCATCGAGTGGGTGGATTCAGGATTCAGGATGCAGAATGCAGGATACGGGATTTTGGGAGGAGAAGTGGTAGTAGCATGTGGTGGCGTGTAATGCAGCTGGCGCTGCCTTTGTTCTTGTTGCTGGCCCCTGGCTGGTGCTATACGTTTTTTAATAAATTATAAATTTCTGCAAATATATTTGCAAGCAGGGATTACTTTTATCCCATAGCCATTCCTCGTTACCCCCTCCTTTTGCATTTCGCAAGTTTTTGCCGAGGCCCCAAGTGTGTGGCCGCCGCGTAGCCGTAGCCCCCTCTTCCGTTGATTTTCATGTGTGCTTTTGTATGCACTTTGGAATTTTGTATTCATGCTTAAGTCACGTTTCGCACATTTGTTAAGCGAAGTTCTTAAGGCGATTGCAATGCCGCCACTACTGCTCATCTCGGCAGCCGCTTTTCCGCTTTTCCCTTGCCTTTCATGTTTGCATAGCGCGAGAGGAAATTATGTGAAAAGTCTTAAATTAACTGCAAGTGGCAAGAGCAATGGCTGAAAGACAGACGGGTGAGTTTTTTTTCGTTTTAAATGTTACGTAACCGTCTCGGGGATGACGGAATATATATTTTTTAATCAATCACAGATCCTTTTAACTCGACTTTCCTTTGAGTTTCAGAAAAAGGTGGAATTAAAAATTAAGCCTCAAGGCAACAACATTTAATTCTACTTCTAAAGGTAAGGTAAATAAAAGAATAATGAATAAAAAATGTTTTTAACACTTTTTTTAAGAGAAGTATTTTATATTTATTTAATTTTTACTCGTACTTGAAGTATTTAACTTGTTTTTTTCGTTGTGAAATTGTTTCCTAATTTTTAAAATTCAAGCCTGTTTCACTGTTCAATTTACAAATTCCCTAAATTCCGCCAAGCTCGACAATAAAAATGTCGTTTCAAAAATGATAAATGTAAACTCACACTTTTCTCATACACACAAAAAAGTTGCTCTGTGCTCGGAAAATCACGTAGTAAATTTTCTTTCGTTAAACTTGAGCCGCCACCGATAATTCGTTGTGAGTGAAACATTCTCATAGGTGAAGTTTTTCCGTTTCTTTTCCCGGGGCCTGCATATTAATTTGAAATTTGTAGCATGCTTTTCAGCGACCGTAAATGTTCCTGGGAGTTCGAGTTCTGTGGGTTGTTTCTTCTTTTTTCGTTTTGGCATTAACAGAGTCATAAATTCTCAACACTGCTGACAGTTTTCATATTTGACTTTTCCCATGCATGTTCAACAAAAATTGCTAGCCCAAAAAAAAGAGAGTCCTGAGCGGAGCTAAAGGGGGAATTGAGGGATTTGCACCTGCATTCCCATTAAGGTGCGAAACAACTTTCGCCTAAGTAAAGGCCCGGGGAATGGTGTAGAAATGTTTAGCATACGAAAGGAAAGAATTTTAGGTATTTCCACATAAGACGAGGTCCTGTTTTAAGGGATGCTAAATGGGCAGGGGAAGATTGATTTATTGCAGCCAGAGATCCTGTTTGGAAAATAGAAATATCTTAAAAATTCTTTAACTTAAATTTCTTTAGGCTGCTATATTAAATAATAATTCTATATTAAATATATATTTTCAGCGTCTAAATTGCTTTCCCCACATTTCTGTTTCGTATTCTAGGCACTTAATTTCATTCTGCTTTTCTGAAAACCTTTTTTCCTTGCTCGCTTTCCATTAACTGATTCAAATTCCTAGCCTCCAGCAGACCCATTCCATTAGGCAACAGCCCGTATAATGTATTTATCAACAACTGACAAAGTGTGTCAGTCATTCTTTCAGATTGACAAGCCAAAAACTGAATCCTGCAGCGAGTTTCCAACAGATTTTGCCATTGCCGTCTCAATCAGCGGCACCACTAACACAGCCAGGGCACAAACAAACGCACAAATATTTACAGGACTTTATTTACTCCTTTTTTCAAAGCGGGGGGAACGACGTCGCATTGAATTACATTTTCACGGGGCGGCATGGCACGAGCTTTTCCGACAGCACGAAGTGAAAACTGATCAGCTGCAGCTCCTTCAGTTGCAGCTTCCAGAAAAGTTTTTACGCCATTTCCGGCGTAACGACATTTTTTGGCCAAATTGTGTGTGAAATTGAATTGCAATTGTCAATAATTCGTTGCCAAAAATGTATATATAAAGTGTGCGGGATTGAATGCATATATGTAGCTCACTGATTCGCAAAAGTTGAGTGCGTTTACGAAAGTTGAGCCCACGAGTTGCCAACTTTCCCGTTCAAGGTGGAGTCGTTCGTTTCTCTAATTAAAATCCTGCAGTTGCTCAAACTTGATTGAATGGAGAGCAGTCCTGGCCTTGGCAGTTCCTTCAAATTCAATTCTAGGCAATGCAAACTCGATCTAAATCATTTTCTGGCCTTTCTTCTATGCTGCAGTAATAAAAACCAATGACGTGTATAAAATTTATTTATTTTTTATGTGCTCACAACTAATGTCATGCACCCAAAGAAGGGAAAAGAGACACAAAACACATCGAACACTGGCGGTCCGAGGCAGCTGCAACAGCTTCGTGCCTATCCAAAGTGGCACGTACCAAAAAGTTCCGCAAAGCAATTTTTGAGCTTCTTTTTTAGAATGATAAGAATGTAAGGGTATGATGATCAGTAGATTTAATAGATTTTAATTTAAAATATGAGTTTTCTTGAGTAGATTTCAATGAAAACTAAGTTTTTAGGTTTCAGATTACAATTTAAAAACTTAAAGCAAATTTTTACAAATTAAAACCTTTGAATGTACAATTTGAAGGGGTTTTTAAGAAGTGTTAGAAGAATTTAAATTTATTTTAATATATATTTAAACATTTTAAAATAATTATAAAAATATTTAATATTGAATAATTAGCAGAAAGGACATCTTTATTCTGTACTGTATCTTCGAGTATCTTTAATAATACTCTTAATTATATTTTAAAATATTATTTAATCTATTGAAAATATAATAAAATTATGATTTTGAATTATAATAAGCTAAGATGTTTATTAAAAATGAATTAAGAAATCATTTAATATCCTCCAAATACTTAGTAAGTATCCCAAAGTCCAGCCTTTCACTTGAAACTTTCTCACTTTTTTTTTTATTCTAAACATATGGCCAGAATCAAACGTTTGGGTGTCGTTATGTGTGTGTTGTGTGTGTCTGCCACAGTTTGTCATAAATTTTCGAAAAGGAAAGAGAGACGGGAATGGTTGTTTTTGGGGTGTAACTGACTTTGCTTTTTCTTTTGGCCGCAACACTTGACACCTGCTACTACCTAAAGCCCCTGCCCCCCATTTCTGGTGCTGCTGCTGTTTCGAATTTTATTGTTTGCTTAAATATTTACACAATGAAAACGAAGCGTTTTCCATGTGGGTGTGTGTTTTCCCCTAGGGGGGAGGAAGTGTTTGCGGTTCTTTGGCCCGGACTTGCAAATGTTTTTTCCATAGCTTACGGGCTTGTGATTTATAGTATGTACATTTTCGAGGTGCCCTGCCAGGACCCCCCGAAGGCGTTGCTTTTATGTATTTATGATATTCTATATTGTACTCAATTGCCAATTATGAGCTGTTAAGCTGGCTGGGCCATGATAAATGTGACTGAGTTGTATTTTACGGGGGGTCTGTGTGTGTGTTACCCCAATTAAAGTTGTGCCGTAACTTTTCGCCTAAAAACTCAAAGTGACTTCGACATGCGACACAGGGCAACACTTTTGCCAATTTGAATATTTCATGACATTTGTCACTCTCTGCATGCAACAGACACTCGTTTCCTGTTTACACAGACAGGCTCCAACTTTTTACTCAATTTTTTACCCAGCCTGGTCTCTGCTAGCGTCTCGCCTCCATGACTCGCGCTTTTCCTTGGCTTTTCCTCACAGCTTGCCACTGGCTTTCTCTCCTTTTTTTCTGCGTATTCAGCATGTCAACTGCGAAAACTCAATTTGCCTAAGTAAATAAACGGAATATGAATGTTTAATTTATTTTATTGATATTAAATAAACACACGACTCCGGCGCACACATGCAGAGGGGAGGGAACTTTGACTTGTAGCTGAACTTTGTTGGAAAGCAAGAAAGAACGCCAATTGTGGGTTGGCTTGTGATAACAACATTTACAATTTGCAAAACTTTGAGAGTAATGGAAATGTTTAAAGGGTGACTAAATATAAGTGAAGTATATGCAGAGTGGGTAAAAATCCTCAAAGAGAAAATGCAGTTGCTGCTTAATCGCTTTCCTACTCTCCTTGGTAATCTCTATCGAAAAAGGTTTAATTAAAATAGCGCCACGGGGGCAGGAGGCGGAAATCAATTTAATTAAATTTGCACTCACTCTCGCTTTTTCCTCTTACTTTCTTCGGTGACTTATTTCGGTCTCCGTTCCTAAAGGAAAATCGCCGACAAAGGAAGGTTCTGGATGCAAAGGAGGAATAAATATATAAAAATAAAAGCGTAAATAGCTCAGAGATTGTTTAAACCAACAGAAACCACCTGCGGGCAATTCACGTTTTGTAGATTTCATTTAATTAAAATAGTCATTACAGGGTCTACAAAGTGAGGTGCAAAAAAATAAAGCAAGGGGGGAGAGGTGGCAAATATTATACATGGAAAAGTATATATTATTTAAATAAATTAAAAAAATATATATAAATAAACCACTTACTTCTCGAAGTATTAAAAATTTTTATAAATAAATTTATTTTTTTTATAATCTATATTTTGTGTTAAGTATTCCCATAACATTTTCCTTAGTTTACTTTGCTTGCTTACTTTACTTTTTTAAGTATTTTTTGTAGCATTAACCTTCTTTTAATATAATTTTTCAGTAATATTCTTAATATGCTGGCTTTGCAGCTATGAAACGCACTGTATAAATTATACAAATACCACACGCTGATTTTTAATTAAGCCACAAACCTACACCCCACTCTGCGTATACGCAATGTCGAGTTTTTCCTCCTCATCCTTATTTTCCCTGACTCTCCCATCTCCCCACTCTCCTCTGCCTTTCGCCCCGTTCAGTTCATAAAATTTTATGCGTGACTCATGATTTTTGTCCTTCGCTCTTTTTTTGTTGACTTGTTTACACGCATCCCTGACAAATAATGATGAGTCGCTGGCTGCCTTTTATGAATATGAATGCTGCGCGTTTGGTGTGGGGTGGGGTCCAGGAGGCGTGGCCGTGTATCATAAAAACCTAAACGTCTGCGTCGGAGACGTTAAATTTGTGCGAATTTTTGTTTTTATATGACCGGATCGTGTTATGACAACGCTTACATGCTGTTATCTCACCAAGAGGGTGGGCAAAAGGTGCTCGAGGACTGAGCTTACCTTAAGTGGATGGATTGCCTTTGGTGTCCTGAGGCGGAGATGAATTACAGGTGAGACTTGCTGGTGACTTGCAGAGGTCCCTGAAAGTTGTCTAAATAATTAGACAAGTATTTTATGTGGCCAATAAATTGGGTATACTTTTAGATTAGGCAAAGTTATAATTATGCATTTCCAATATATTTTCCTGTTAAAACTTATGCCTATAAATTACTGGTAAAGTCTATAAAGTTAATTAGTACATACTAAATTTTATTTATAATTTTAGAATCAAACAAATCAAGATACTTTTAAACATAATCTAATAACGCGTACAAACTATCGATTAGTTATGGTCCATTAACTATAAAATACAATTTATTCATCATTTAAAATAAAATATTTATATGAAACTCACAGCCAGAAAAGTTTTCAGTTCAGTGAACCCAAACCCGAGTGCATTTTCGCCACTTTCAGTGGAGTTTTTCCCCTAACTGGCCATAACATTTGATTATGTTTTCATACATTTAGCAAAACCATTTTTCCGGCTCGTATGTATATATATTTTGCATAAGCTTTATATGAAATGTTTGCCAAAATGTAAATATTCCAGAGTTTACCGATTTTCGGAATGCATTTTTCTCCATTTATAGCCAGATGCCATTTAATATGGCATAAACAACAACTGAAAACAAGGCAAAAAGGCGAAAACTTTTGCCTGTCTGTCTAACTGTTTTTGGGGGAAATTCTCGCGGGAAACATAAAATACATTTTACATAAATGAATGGAATTGCACATTAATATGCGCCAGCCAAAAGTTTCATAAACTAACCCCGTCCCGGAATGGGACTTGGGGAATGGGGAATTTTGATATACCAACATGTGTCGAGTGCTTTGCGATTTGTCTCGACTTTGAAACCCACTTTTCCAGATTTTGATAATTGTTAGTTATATCTGGGAGAGGGTTGCATGGCAGTTTCCATTAAGTTGGCTTCGCTTGGCAATTAGTCTGGGAATTCGTACCTGTAATTAGTTTTAAGCGTTGTTTATGCCCCCAAAAACTTTCGCTATAAAATGTGCATTCTTGGCACAGATTATGCACACACTAAATGGTACATTTATGGGCTCTTAAAATTTTTGGCCCAGTGCCTTGATGTAGTTAAACTTGCCTGGGGTATTATTTTGTAATAAAATGTATTTTAAATTATTTTACATACATGTTTCTAAAGGGTAAGTTAAGCACCATATAAAATGGTAATGAGACAGTTTATATTTTTTATATTCAATTAAATTTTGAAGTAAGTTACTTCTTCTTAAGCTTCCCCAACCCCTCTGATGTTGCCTTCCTGGACCTTTTATTTGGCAGCAGCCAAAACTTGGCTCTGTTTCAATCTACAGCTAGGCAAATCTGGCTAAAATTGTTTTTTTATTGTCCAACTTGGCGGCAGCAGCAAGACCCACCCAATCAACAGTTAATTTATGAGCATTTAATAAGAAAATCCCATTTAAAATCACTTAATCGACTTGGCTGCAAGTCGAAGGCTTATCTTCAATTAAATGGATTTCATGCTCCCGTGACTTGTTGCTTTATTTCAGAGGCAGGCGCCTCCTTGATTATCCCCAAAGACCCAAGAACAAATCCTGCGAGTATCAAAGCATTACAAATCACTCGAAGGAGCCGCAGAGCGCGTGTCTATCGATTGAAGTGCGACAAATGGAACGCATTAAGTTAACATTATTGCCAAACAATTTGCTCGAATTGTGTTCATTTTGTGTCGTTACTGTCATTGCTACTCACATACATAACTTGCTTCGGTCTCGTTGTGGGTTTCCTTTTCGTTTTCCTTTTCTTTTTCTTCAATTCCCAACTTATATCCTTGTGCTTGTTATGTTTACCCCCGAGTTGCTCCCTCACACTCCTTGGATAATTCTCTGGCAATTGTGTTTTCATGTGGCCAACCCCAAATCTGATTAGACGGGCTGCGCCGAGGGCCAAGAAAGGCAGTATCAAACGACGATAAATGGCTGAAACTTGTAAGTGAGAAGATATTACGAGTGGATGTGCCCATTGTCAAGGGGAAATTGCTTTTAGCCTGTTGCTAAAAATCCAGCACAAGTCCTGGCCTCCTCTTCCCTTGAGGGGCTTCGTCGGCAATCCTTTCGACAACGGCAGTTTGTACAATTCCAATCGGCTTGTTACCTGTCGGGGGAATTGCCTGTGTTAAGTGGTAAATTATCTTTTTTATTCCTGGTTCAGTTACAGTTCCACTCTCGCTTTGTTGCGACAAATTACGGAAAAGGGTTTGCGTGTAATGGACACCTAAACTGGGACAAAGTAACTTGTCTAAAATCAGTGAACATTTAAAAAAGGGGACAAGTAAAACCTTAAAAGTGAAGTTGGGGGCTTGCAATTGTGATCGAAGCTTACTTGTAAGTCTTTAGCTTCGATTACTGAACATTTGTGCATTTAAATAATTTATTTTAAGGAGTTATGTTAGAAAAGGTATACAAAAAGTCAACTTCTAGTTAACTTCTATCATTAATAAATTTAAAATTAATTTTTTAATTTTCTGTCTTTCCTAAACAATTGAAATTTCAATATTTCTTACATATACACAGTATATTTTTCCTCTACCAAAAACACATTCAATGTGAATGTTTTCTCATTTTGTATTCTTCTGTTTTTAAGGTAAATCATTTTAGCCTGCCGACGACATGTGTGTTGGTGTGTTTTGCGACTCTTATTGCTCCTGTTATTACACTTATTGCTCCTGTTCGAGTTTGCTGCTCCTGGCGGGACTTTAATGAGGCAACGTGACCTTTCCGGTGCCGCCGTTCGTGTCACAATTTATGATCGGCACTCGACGCGTAAATTACACAAATAAAAATGCGCACATAAACATAAATGGAGCTAGAAGTTTAATGCGCAACAAGCCATTAAAATTAAGCGACAAAACATGAGCTGCAAACAAAAGAGGCGGTATAAAAAAATATAAGCTGGAGTATATCTATGCGGAAGTGTATTGAGTTTGAGCTGAGAATATCCCGGATTTAGCTTGAGGAAGAAATGCAGCTGCACTTGCTGCTGCAGCTCTGAAATTTTCAATTTGTGCGGCAAATTACTTAAAAGCATAAAAATCTATTTGGCTGAGGGAGAGAGAGATGTTTTTATGCCAGCGTCTGGACGAGCTTCCCTAACTCCTGCCACCCCACAAACTTCTTTGGGGTTGAGAAGCGCCCACGAACTTTGCAAAAATAAAGTGCTGCCTGAAAGGCCAGAGCCATTAAAATAAATATGAAGCTGCACAAAAGCAAAATAGTATACATTTTAGAATAGCTAGTGAAAAGACTAAAGACTCTATCTTTCAAAAGAGAATTTGTCAATGCAACTAGAAATATAAAAGGAGTTGAAAACATAAAATAAAGCTCATGAGTCTGAGAAACTAAAAAAAATAAATGAAAATAAAATAAGCTTGAGAAATTGAAAATTTTAAATTAATAAAGGTATAAATAAGACTCTTAAAAATGTTCAATGTTTATCAATTACTATTGTAAATTGCTTTTATAAATTGTATAATTATACAAAGCCAAAATTTTATTTAATTTTTTTTAGAGACATTATCAGCTTCCTAATCAAGTCAGACCCCAATTTTCCTAATTTATTTTACATAAAATTGGCTAAAGGCCTTTCTGAACCTTCTCCTTTTCTTTTTCTGCTAAAACACACACTGTCTTGGACAATTTTTCAGCTTGATCTGTTGGCTGCTGTCAAGCGTTTGATCTGCAACAGATTGAACTATCAATTATGCCCCAGCAGGCGACGTGACCAGCAACTGACATGTGCCACATGCCGCACCCGTACATTCCCGTGGAAGCAAGGAGCAGGCAGGAGCAGGCGTTGGAGCAGGACCTGGAGGACCTGGAACAGGACCATCAGGTGGCAATGTTAAAACGGACGTTTAGTTACAGCTGAGCACCTGTTCGCCTTTCTGCCCGCCTGGCTGCCTCTTCAAGCAAAAGCGGGGGAAAGTAGGGAACGTGCCCCACCATGCAGGACTTCCTGAATCCTTGGAACCATTCTCCTACCAGCAAGCTTTCTCCTCTCGTTTGTGTAGCATGAAATTGACCCGGTGCGTGTGTCACCAGCGACTGGAAAGATTCTCTCCACCGGCGGATGGGGCATTGCATGCTGGGGTCTTGATTCATGGTCTCGTGTGTGTTTTTCCAGTGACCAAAGACTTTAAGTAAGTCTCTGTAAAATAAGTTAAAGAATATATTAAAAGTTTAATGATTTATAAGGATTATTATTGCTGGAAAAGGTTATAGAGGGTTTTATTTAAAGTTTCTTTGTATTGAGGAATAAAAAATGAACAATCAACACTGTTTTGAGAACCAAGTAATTGAAATTCCACAGAAATGCAATCAAGCAGTGAGAACCAAGAATCTTTGACTACAAACTAAGAATCAAAGTCGTAGGAAAACACAAAAAATAGGAAGAAAAAACAAATCACTGGCAAAGGGTACATAATATGCATGTGCATCCTATTTTTTTTGTTACCAATGCCAAAGATTCTTTGCCTTTGTTTTCGGTTTCTGCCCCAAAACCCCCTTTTTTTTGCTGTTAATTAAAATCCAATGATTCACAGGACCTGCTTTTGGCTTCTTTTAATTCCTCTTACGTTTGTTTGTTTTTTTTTTTCAGCTTCACCCAAAGGTCCTTCTGGTTGTATCTTCTTTTCTGCATTTTCCCCCTTATTTTTATTTTTTTCTGTTTATGTGCCGAGAGTTTTTAATTGCACACATTTTTGCAACGTTTGTTGATAAGAATTTTTGCATTTACCTTTGTAGATGTACATAGTTTGTGCTATGGGCAACTACAATCAGTAGAATTAAAAATATTTTTCCTTACCATACAGCGGAATTTATTTTTGGGGCTGCTGAGATTCATTTTTCTAATGAAAATATTTTTTGCATGTCTGAGAGGAAATGTAAATTCAGATAGAAAAAAGAGAAAATACAAATTTATAAATTGTGGAATCTCTGACCGAAAGGTTTTAATAAAACTGAGCAGAAGAGTTGGGTCAGGGAATATTACATATTTGTAAGGCTTTTAAAGGGCTTATAGTTTATGTTTGCATTGATTTACAAATGAAATATAAGTTGTAAATATACAAAAATTTAAAAATACATTATAAAAACCTTCTTGTATTTTTATACTACCCAAATTTACTTTCTAAATAGTGTTACAGAACATTACCCTTGACCTTAGGTACTTATCAAGCAACTATTATTTTCTTATAGATCATAAAACTTGGCAGCAGTCTGTTTCTTTGAACACACATATGTTCTGTCATTACAGTCTCGTTTACTATGACAAAATATATAAAATTCAACACTCTGTTGGACTCTCTTTGTAGAGTTTCTCTCCGTTTTCGAAATTTAAGTTGGCGCCTGCGTTGCTCCTCGAAAGGAGAATTTCCACTTCGGCTTTTTGAGCGTCCAAAACGAAGCGTTTACTCAATTCCATTTCCATTTAACCAAATAAAGAAACAGTTGCTGTTCAGCTGAGGCCGAAGGCAAAACCATCTCCAGGCCAAGTCTTACAAATTCTATTTTTCTTTTAACTTAACTCCAAAACACGTAAATTTAAGTTTGAACAAGAAGGGGGTCAAGCTTAGAGATAGTCGGACAATTGCAGCGGCAATTAATATTATCTGGGGAGTACACTTTCCTTTCAGTGCAGGTGAAAGGAAAAATTTACATTTTTATAGGTGTGAAAATCCCAGGCAAACGAAATTGCGGCATTTCGTGTGAAAATGCAATTAAAAATGCTTTCTCTGTCGGCGACCGAACATATTAATTGCCCGACAAGGCAAACCCGAATTGCTCCCCCCTTACTGGAGCAATTTTTTAATTGAGCAAGTACATGAAAAGCAAACAAAAGGCATACAAAGGATGCACTTCCCCACTTGGCCAGGACGAAGATTAGCCGAATGCAGGAGGAGGTTGTGGAACATGCAAATGCCAGGCCATGATTTATGCCAGAGTCGGGGTGAGAGTCAGAGGCTAGAGAGTGCATAGGAAAAAAGGATTGTGAACTTGGATATATAGAAAATAAAATAAACTTGTATTTGGAATATCTAAGGGAAAGTTTATAATGAAAAACAGTGGTGTATTGTAAGCGAGATTATTACAAAACACTACAAATGTTGGTAGATAAAATGGAAGCCAATATAAAATTATTAATAAAAGATAACGATATTTAAAGCTTAAAGTGTATTGAATTTGTTAAATTTATTTTGTTATAAGTTAAAAATAATTTTAAAAAAATGTTAGAAAAATATTACTTAACATTTAATGGCAATTCTTATCTTCCTCTCACTATTTTTTCACTGTGCATCTCCTGGCAGGCAGTTATGCACTCGAGGCATTTGTTGCATGCTGACACAGAACGGGGAAAGCCGGGAAAATGGGCGGGGAAAAGTGGCCAGGATACACCGTGTCGGATGTGCATTCCTTGGCCTGAGGGGCTTTGGTGCTGCCGCTGCTGCTGCTGCTCCTGATGATTGTTGTTAGCTCGTAAGCAAAGCAAAGCAAAACCAAACAAAAGTCCTGCCCCAGGAAGCGCTCTGCCACAGCTTTCGTGCCTCAATCACCCTTCATTCGTTTTGTCCGGTTTCCCTTTTCATTATGGAAAAATTAAAACGACTGCGAGGTCTCCAGCCATTCATCACTCTTTCTCGCTGGAAACAGCTTGAAGGTTTCCTTCGTTGACAAAGACAAAAAATATAAATAAAAATAAAAATAGAAACGAAAAACAGTTTGCGAAAATGCGCTGTGGGAAATGTGTGAAATTTCCCAGCTGCAGCAACGCCAGCAAAAACTGTGTGGCAGCAAAACTTTCTGGCCAGCCTGCTCGGCGTTGGTTAAAAATTTAAATTTTCATTTTCTGCTGCAAATTGGGGGTCCACCAAAAAAGGAGAAAAAAAAGCCAAATTCAGCAGCAAACTACTGAGAAAAAGAAAAGTGGAAAAGCAAACGCGGACTTTTGCTGGGAAAGCTATACGTTTGCATTTTTCCTTTTTGGGTTCTCTTACCACAGAAGTATGCTCAATGTCGCTGTCTCGCTCTTGGCCAGGATGCAATTGTTGTTGTTGTTGTTGGCCCCACAGAGTTTCAAGTGCGAATTGCATTCTGCTTTTGTCGCATTTGCGGTTTTGTTGTTTTGTCGGATGGAGGAAGGGAGCGATCACCGGAAAGGGAGGGGAAGGAAGCAGGTAAAGTGAACTAAATGTTGCCACCACCACCTGCATTCCGCCAATATCCTGGTTTTGGTTACACTTAGAGAAGCTTAAACAAGTTTTTTTGGTAAGAAAAATTATAAAATTATATAAAAAATATCATGAAAATATACATAAATATAGGAAGATATTTTTTCTAATAATTAATTAGATTTATGGGTCTCAGTTTTGCTATATTTTATACCTAAATATATAAAATAAAATCATAATTCTTAAACCAAAATGTATATTCAAATGATTTAATGTCTGAATTTGCTAAATTAAATTTTCCACAAATATTTCTCCTTTTATCAACCTTATTTTGTCCAAGTGTAACTCCTTTTCCCTACCTTTCCTTCGACCTTAACACCTCCCTACATCCCTACATAGATTCAGCCTTTATCTATTCGCCGTAGGCAGTCTTCTTTCCAAGTGCCTGACACAAGCGCATTTTTTGTCGGTTTCAATTTATGAGGCAACTGCGGCAGAGTTCGGGATGCAGGAGGGGCCTTCGAGTGCCAAAAGGAGGGGGAAGGCTACGAAATGAAGTGCACTTGCAGCTCCTTCAACTCCACTTGACTCGAGCAAACGACAAACGACAGGAGACGACGATGGCAACGGGTCTGCTCTGTTTTTGTGGTCCAACCGCAGCCACCCACTTTTGCCGCCCAATTTTCCCCAACACAACGCCATCCTTTGGCATGTCATTTACAGTTTTTCGTCGTCTGCGCCTGTAAATGTTTTATTTGAGTATTATTACTTCTACTCTTTAACCCCGAACAATGGCGGAAAATGGAGGAAAAAGCAAGCTTTTCTTTTGGTTTTTATTGCATTATCACCGCCGTAATGGAGAGCAGGTATTGAGGTTGATTAGCAGAGGTTCCTTTAAAGCTTTGCTGTAACCAAAATTAAATTTTAATTGAATATTAAATTAGATATTTGTCTGATTTCAATATTGCATTACGCACCTAAAAACCATTTCCATTTATAATCAGATTATTGAAAATGTTCAACACTTTCGTTCCATTGCATTCCATAAACACATTAGCAAGTGTCAGATAGGAAAATAATTTGCATATTTACAAGCGAGAAAAACCAATTAGGGGTTCAAAATCAAACTGAAAATGCACTTTTAAAGTTTTCAATCACTTTTCAGCTTTTGGCTTATCAATTAAAGAACTTTTGCGTTTGGAAAACCGAATATATATTTTGGCTAATGCTGCCTCGAGCACATTTTTCACTAATCCTTGTTAGCTTGTCTGTTTTGAGGTTTCCTGGTTTTTTTTCTTATTTTTTGGGGGTTCTAGTGATGTTTTTGGGTGTTTCTTTTATTATTTTTTGGGGGTTTTCAGCCCGCATGCCCCACCCACTTGCCTTGCCACCTGCCCCATTTGCTGATGGTGCTGACGATGGCGTTGGAGCGTGATGAGTGCTGTTGTGGTTTGTTGGCACTTCTATTTAAACTTTTATTGCTGCTCACTTTGCCAAAAAGGTCGGCAAAAGCCCCCAGTCAGCTGGGCTCTGGGATTGCGATTGGGATCGAGCCGGGTCATGACCTCATAGCCCTCTAGTTGAACCCTGTGAGGGGCGTGAATATTAATGCTTAATATTTTATTTGGCAGCACTTCATGGTTTTTAGTTTTTACTTGCTGCCGGTGGATGCGATTTGCCATGCTCTCAGACCATTTAGGCAAATGTTTATGATTTTCGGTTATTCAGTTTTCCGCTTCACAGCTTTATGGGGTGTGGAAAATGGGGGGTTTTCCCTAGATTAAGGCTCAGAAAGAAAATGCCTTTGCGGAAGCAGCTTTGGAGGGTTTTCAGAGTAACCACCAATGGTTGTCTTTCTATAAATTGTATAGATTTAAAGGTAAAAGTAAAGTTAATCCTTTTTAATAAAAGAAATATAATTAATAATAGAAATGTAATTTAAATAAAGCCTGGATATTGTTCAAAACAATGTTATTAATGACTTTATTGAATTGAAAGCATAGTAATCCGATTAATAATTTTTAATTAATTTCATAAAGCTCAAATGTAGGCTCAACAACAAAAACCGGACTACATTTCCTTTATTATTTGCCAAGTCAATTAAAATCTGAATGCAGATGTAAACAAGAGTCAGCAGCCAGCAGCACACCTTGCTTACATATGTTGTTTAATTTATACGCAAATAAAAGGAAATTTTTAATTAAATATGTATTTGCTGGCATTGAATTTAATCGCATTCCATTTGGGGCTGGATTAATGCTGGCCAGGGAGATGGACACGGGCCTTCAATTAAACGATATTACGAGCATTTTTGTGTGTGCCATTTTATGGCTCAATTTAAAGTTTGTAATTTGAAGAGTTTACGAGCCTTGTTGCCTGAGACGATAATTGAACTTTTTTAATGACTGACAACAGTCTCGGGCAAATTTTCATTTTGATTTCACAAATTTATTGCCTCGATGGGGATAAATGCATTTAAATTTAATTCCCCTGGCCTAGCATTGGCATTGGTATTTTAATTGATTTTAATAGGCAGCAGCACCGTTTCGCTTTCCGTTGGTCATTAATCGGCTTAAATTTGACATAAATATATATATATAATACATTTTTTTTTTCAATTTAAATTTATGCCACTCTTTTGGCTATTGGTTTTTGCCGCTTCGTGTTAATTGGAATATGCTGGTTTGCTCATTCAGCGCAGGCTGCCACCGCCACCTGCTAAATAAATAATTCATTGAATTTTATAAAATTTTCGGTGAAAATATATGGAAATGTTCGGATGTCGGCGCATATTCGTTAGTGCAAATTTACTCAACGAGCAAAGGAGAAAGCATTTTGCCTAATTGAAATGAAATTCTCAATTTCATTACCAACACTCACACATAGTAATCCCCTCCCTACCCCAAAAAGTGATAATTCCTGGCTAGAATCTCTCTCGAAATTTTGCTTTAGTTGCACAAAATATGCAGTGGCTGCCATGGGTTAATTGCAAACGCCTCTCAACGGCCCACAATCTCTCTGTCATACTCATTATCGAGTTAATTGAATTAATTTCCAATCCGAAATGTGAACTGTGAGCAATGGATACATTTGGCTAATTGACTCTTAAAGATTTCTGCTGAATTTTCATTTTCCATCTGGGATACACAGGCGACATTAAGCCGGAAGTGTGTTCTTTTAATTTAATAACCACCAAGGAGTAAGTGACTCTCGGGAGGGCGTTAAGAGGTTAACACATTACAAGTTTAAACAACCATTAATTATGTAAAATGCCACATGGTCGGGGGAACCCTTTATTACGTGAGTTAACCCTTAAATTCATTTCATCCTGGCCAAAGTTTTAAGCACTTGAGCTCGGGTCCTAATGAGGTCTCCCCCAAAACACTGGACTGGGTATTAGGCCTTTTGTAGTAGCATATGACATTATGTAAGCAGCTCACATGGATTTGCTATTTGCCGTTTGCATTTTGCATTTAGCTGTTTGCCTTCGCATTTGCATTTGCATTGACC
This sequence comes from Drosophila bocki, assembly GCA_008042715.1. Taxonomy (NCBI): domain Eukaryota; kingdom Metazoa; phylum Arthropoda; class Insecta; order Diptera; family Drosophilidae; genus Drosophila; species Drosophila bocki. Next base: position 45,987 of record VNJY01002359.1, on the reverse strand, counting down.
TGCTCCGTGTAGTGCAACTAATTTGATTAACACTCGACTCTGCGAAATCCCGGGCCCGTGTCAACACGAATGCGAAATGTTCATCCCAGGCTCTGGTCGAGATTGCGGCTCGAATATTATGTGATATCCGGCGGTGACTGTCGCTGGCACTAGCAGTGGTAACACTCACTCATTCATTGTTTGCTCTGCTTTCAGATTCGGTTTCGGATTCAACTTTTGATCTGTGAAGAGGACTGCAAGCGGCAGGCAGGCGGTACATCTAGAAAAAATTCTTACTTATTTTTAAAATATTATTAAATTATGTTTGAATTGTAATCTAGTATTATTCTGATGAAAGAATGAAAGCAAACTTTCGTTATTCTTTATTTTTATATTCCCAAAACTTTCTTTTAATTTCCAAAAATATTTTAAAATATTTAGAATACTATTTTTTTCCCTGTGCAAAGCTTGAAAGAGTGCGAACATTGAGGGGGAATTCAAGCTGCTGGGGACTTGAGACTCTTGACATTGGGACACTGCTGTAAGCCGGCCAAAAACGACGAGCTTTTGAGCGGCACTCCTGTCCAAATATATATAGATAGATATATATAGTATATATTCTACAAGTGTTGGCTTGTTTTGAATGTTAATATTTGCACATTCAATTCAAGCAACTGGCAAGTGACAATTTATTCGCTTTCGGTTTGTGAGTTGTTGGCTTTTGGTTTCAATTTCGTTGGAATTTTCCGACACTTAAGTGGGTAAACTAAATGCCATTTGCTCTTTTCAGTTCTATTTTTAACTTGAACTTTAAACTTTTTCCTGACAATAGTTAAAGATTTGCTGTACGAGATGTTGAAATTGCAGGAAATTCGTTAGCCTAAAGATTACAATGATTGTTACCGCTTACATATTATTTTAATCCCTTTCCCTTTTCTTATCTCAATGAATGAATAAATCTTTAATGAATTAAAGTAAAATTTTTGCTTAAATTGAGCACAAGAAATCTCTTAACACACAATCGAGCACTTGGCCACACACACTTTCCACCTCAAACCTCCCTCCGCCTCCCCTCAATTCCTCGGTTCCGTCATTCAGTCAGTTAGTAATTCATTCAGACTGTCATTCATTCAAGCCCTAATTGCGGACAAAAGTTGCTTGGGCTTCTGCTGTTGGCTGAATTTGTGCTTAAGTGTGGAAGGACCGCCTGCCTTTCCACTCCCGTTGACATTTGTTCGTTAATTAAACCTTTTTGTTGGTCTGGCAACTGGCAACTGTGCAACAAGCAAATTGATTTATCTCCTCAACACCTTGGTGCCAAGGTCTGTCAAGTTTTGCCCACCTCTTTTACGACGACTACGCTGCCTTTTAATGGCAAAACTTTTTCACTTAACGTTTACTCATAAATTGATTTTTACTTTTTAACGACTTCCAACGTTGGTTAGGGCCTCTCTGCATGTGGTTTGGTGGGTCCTGTGACTGAGAAATCAGTGATGCTAACCACTTATTTGTAAAACAGGATATATCTGTTAGGGAAGAAGGTATTATTATACAAATAAATATAAAAGAACTAGCGAAGGGCGTCAGTTTAGTGGCTTTATGATTAGTTTTGTGATCTCTCAGCTCGCTGTAAATTTAAAAAAATATTTAAAGTTACTGTAGAAATTTGTTGATTGAGAGTAAAAATAATTACAAGGAGTAAGCATTGTAAATCCTGCGAAATGGAAACTTGGTTACCACCTCCAACGTTTTACAAATTTAATTAATAAAACTACAGTAGTGCAACTCTTTTCCCTAAATATTTCCCAAATATTATAATGAATATGTCCTGCAAAAAGGATAAACCAACATCACTGATTAACAAGGCTGTGTGTCCTCAGCAAGGACTTCCAACTACCAACTTGTGGGACTAATGTGTGTGGAAGTCAAAAGGCAGATTCGGATGCAGGAACTTGGGCTGCCGCCTTGTCACATTATCAGCTTACACTTGGAATTTTCAATTAGTCAAGTCAAAGGTCCTGGGGTGTCCTGGTCAAGTTCTCCTTGGGCGGCCGACGTGTTTGGTAAACAAATTACGTGTTAATTTTGCTTATGGAAAGTTTCCCCTCTTTGATCTTCTGATGTCCCGTTCGTCTAGTTGTTGTTGTTTAATTATGACTTCCGGCTAGTAATCAATGTGCAAATTTTCGGAGCTGTCCTGGGCATTCGAGAGCAGCTTTTCCTCGTTTTGTCATCATCCAAAGTTTTGATGCGGCCAACTGCAGAATTTATGCAGCAAGCAACCCGAAACACACCCTCTTTCTCTGTGTCCTGGGACCAGCTCCTTGTCATCCTCTTTTTGGGGAGGAACTTGTGCGCAATTACATGAGCATTTTGTGGCTGCACATATGAAATATGCATGCAATTTTGAATTTGCCATTCATTTAAATGTTTTCTTGATTACATTTTACGCCAGCGAGCCAAGGCCATGGCAGGCCAGGATATCTTGGGCACCGCACCACAACAAACACAAGCAAAAACCAAGGACCTTCAAAGGCTCACACACAAGTAATTTTATGAAACATTTTCATTGTCTCCCTCTGTTTATGTATTCGTGTGTGCCAAAGGTTGTGGTTAAATTCTAAGGATACGTTTAAATGAGCAGCAATGCCTTGAGGTTGGTAACTGAGAAGACCAAAAGCTCTGGCCAGGAATTGGGTCAGAGTGAAGTTAAACAGGTAGAAATATCAAGACTTTGCTATTGAAATAAATTAATTTAACTAAAAACTATCCTTAATATATAATTATATAAATAAATTTAAGTATACAAAATATTTACTTTAATATTAATATTCTCTTTTCTTTGCACTATTTTAAAGCAAATGTATATATTTAAGTATTTTCAAATAAAAAACTACACTGCAAAGTCCAATTACTTGGTTTTTAAAATATTTATAAATTAAAGCGCTAGTATTTTTAATTATAATAATTTTTAAAATTATCTTTCATAACCACTGTACCTCTGAGGTAAATTAAATATTTACTTGCATCCCAAATTGTAATTACATTTGTTGTGCAAATATGTTGCACTTTCAATGCCATTTCGAGTCCCCGAAAAACAAAACTTGTCAGTCAATCAATCAATTGTTCTCACTTACTCCTTTAGACATTCCTCGCATTTTCCGTTTCCCTTTACTTTTTTTTTCCTGTTATTATATATAGCCGGGAAGTTTTTTCGTGTCTGGAGAAAAGTTTGCCGTCAGCAAAGCAGCGAGCGACAACCCTGAAGCGAGAGGCTAAAAGAAAATTGAAAGTTTTGATTTATAATCCGGAAAGTTTTTCACTTGCTTGCAGGTCCACGCTTTTCCGCCCTTCTGCTTTTCCGCCGCCCAGCGACCATCTATCTATCTAACGCCGTTCAAGTGCATAAATATTTTTTATTCAATAGTAATCTTTCCTTTCCCCCTTGGCGAACTTCGTGACCAGCGCCGGCAATCAGATTAAAAGCATTTTCGGTGGCCGCGAGCTGCGGCTTTTCAGAGTGGAGAGCGGATGGGTCCTATGGACCGGGGTCTCATGTCAGCGGGAACCACACCCCATCAGACCATTATTGGGCAATCAATAAATTCAAAATAATTGCCGCTGGCAACAAGAACGAAACTATCCGCCAAGTTCCTTGACTTTCCCACAGCAGATTCATATTTATGGCTCGAAAGTTTCGCTCTTGGCGGCTTCATAAATAGTCCGTGGGAAGAGGATATGGATCCCAACCAATTTGATGTGCATCGTGTCTCTGGTGGGGTGTGTGTCACTCTCGATGCCCAACAGAGTCTATTGTGCAATCGGCTTTCTGGCCGGGATGCGGGGATGGATGGATGGATGCAGGCACGGCTCTTGTCTGGGGAGATGCTGTTCCATCCTGTTCTGTTCAGCTGCCTCTGAAGCTGCCAACTGACGTTGGCAGTTTTGCGACACTTAGAAAAATAATTATAAATTTGAACTACTTAGATGAGGGACTATGTAAGAAAAAAAACATAGCATACTTTTTTAGCAGCAATTTGCCATGAAAGAAAGACAAAAATATCATTGGTTTTTGGTTAACAAAATGTTAAATTATATTATTTTTAAAATATATGTATAATCCTGGATTCAATATCTGAATATTAAATACCTAAAAAATTATGTAGTTTTTAAAACTTTACTGGAAATAATGCAGTTAAATTTTTTTGAGTGCTTGATTCTTGATAAGACGGCTTGGTGAAGCTTCTGTGTGTGTGAGTTAGGAAATCGATAGTTTTGACATTGTATGAAGGCTCATTATTTTGCATTTATAATGAAAATCATGAAGAGAAATAGATGCAATTTTACAGGATCAAATTCCAGGGAAAATGTGAACTAGGCAATCACATTGATTGATGAGACAATTGAAAATTATTCAGCAATATGTATAACTTCAAGCATTCCTCTTTTTCTTAACCCTTTTCGAGAGTGAGAAAGCAGTTTTATTGATTGTTTCAGCTGCTTTATAGTACTGGGTCAGCGATAAATCGTCTATGCCCCGATTTCACATATGCGTTTCCTTTTTTCCAGAACCCAAATTTAGATTTATTTCGTTCGGAGAAAACATTTGAGCCGCAGCAAAACTTTTGACATATTTCACACAGGCCGCAAGACAAATGTGATTTTAATGTCAATAAATTTGTTGGGCAGAATTTGGCGAAAAAAATATGTCCCCCTACATACACATTTTTGTAATACAATGAAAAAGGTAGCAAATGTTTTGCAAAATATTATTCTATTACTTTTTTTGCAGTTATCTGAAAACTGCGCAGCAAATGTTAGATAAAGAGTGGAGGGAGAGCTGCATGTAAATGTCACTTTATCGAAGTTTTTGCTGTCACGAACAGCACACAAATGTTGGAATTCTTTAGTTCTAGGTTCTGGTAGATAATAAATCATTTAAGTCACGGCTGGATTTTCGAGAACTAACTCTTAAAGCTGGATTTAGAAAAATTCATATAATGTAAGAAGTTATTCTTGAACTTATTTAGCGGGTTAACCTGCACTCTTCCACTTTTATTGGGCATTTTCATGGGTGTCTTCTTCTCTATCCATCCCCTTGGCCCCATAAATCTCCTTGTTTAGCTCTTCTGGTGCTCAGACCAAACAATGAAATTAAAAACATATTTTCTGCTCATTCCGGTCTGGGCACAGTCGGGATTTAGATTCAATTAAACTGTCAACGGGATTGGGACTCACAAGAACCACAAACAAGCCGCACTGCCGCCTCAGCTGTCTCCACTCACCTGACGGGACGAAGGATACTTGCAATGTTTGTCATGTCGAGCAGCAGGCATTAAATTCGAATTAGCAGGTGAGGCAGAGGGAGAGGCCGCATCCCTCTTCATGCTAAGCACTCGAGGAAAAATTCAATTCTAACACCGCCCAAGATTTATAGGTATCGACGAGGCGACCTCTCAGCGGGTCCGAAGTCAGTGCGAAAACCACAAAGGTCGAAGACTTTATGGGAGGCCATTGAAGGACAACAAAGTGAAAATTAGGCCGCGAGGATTCCGCAGATGGCGACCGCAATGTCTGTCAAGGGGAAGGACAGCCGAGGACAACCATTTCAAAGGGATGGCAGGACGGGAAACATGGACACCTGTGGCTTTGGCGCGGCAATAAATCAATTTGCTTTGACGTCTTGACATCGTGTCTAATGGGAGGAGAGCAGAAGGACGCTTGTCCAACTGAACTTTACTTAGTTCGTGATGTTTGTCGAGGGACTTTGGCTTGACTCTTCTCTGTTTGCCCCGAATTTGCATGTCGAGAGTGGGATTTCCCAAGGAATATGATTAGATGGAAACTAGCAAATGATATTGTGGGAAAAGTGGGTTGCAATTTCACTCTCTCGCTGGGAAAATCCTTAAAGTTACATCAAATTCCAACGAATGTTGACACAAAATAGAGCCACTGAAAGAGAGTCCTCGCCTCGGTCAAAAGCTGTCAATTTCAATGAACTTTCCCCGCTGACACTCTCTGTATCGCATTTCGGTTTCGGTGACCAAAGAGTCCCGTAACCTCAGCCAGAATCGTTTATTCAGGACAAAGTCAGACAAAAGTGCCGGAAAGTTTGACTCGGAACTTGGCCTCTGTCTGACCCTTCCCCATTAATAAACCGCTTTAAAGTCCACTTGCGATTTGCGATTTGAATGCGAATTTCCCGGGGGACAGATCCAATGCCAATGAATGCCAACAGCAGGCGGAGTGAAGTACACACTCCGGCATTAGCCGCTCTCGATTTATGAGCCCCTCTTGACCACCTCCATGTGGCCCAGCTCCTCTGTTCCTCCCAATTGAGTGCCCTCGCTTGTCCTTTGTCCGGAATCCGCCAGCCAAACCATCCTGCCTCTGTTCGGAGTGCATTTTGGACTCGGACTCGGATTCGAACGTGTAATGAGCCGCAGTGGGTCTTGAACTTTGCATGGCGCCCTGCGTCATCCATGTAGCTCATCCCTCTCGCAGAGGATATATGCCGGGGTCCTGCAATTGACATTTATCGCTGCTGGCTGAGCACTAGACAATGCAGGGGTGAAGGTAGGACTGGAGGGAGGACTCTTTCGGGGAACTTAACAACTCATTAACACGCTCCGGACAACAATTGCTGTCACTGCCATCGGCAATCGGAGCGCTTAAATCGTTGTAATTCACTTGTATTTGCAATTATTCGCTCATTTGTTGGATAACGAATCCCTGATAAAGGTGCGGGTCCAACCCTCGTCAGTTAAATTTAAGCGGAAGAGCACGAATAATGGATTTGAAATTGGGCACATAATCCTGTAGAGGTACTCGGTCCATAGTCTTGGTAATTCAATTGATTCTGGGGGAGAAGTACTCTTGAATGGAGATAGGAGGAGGTTCATCAGGGAAACTACAATTGGACCTTTTCAGTTTAGAGAAAAAGTACAAAAACCTCTTCAACGTAATCATTACCAAATCAAATTAAATCATTCAGGAAATCGTAATAAAACTAGCTCAATTTTACAGGTTCCTTTACAAACCCTTTAAAGGCTCCTAGTCCCCTTAAAGGGTCGTAATGCCCTTCGACACACATGTGGACTCTGCTTCTGTCCAAGACAACCCAATCCATTCTGACACGAGTCCAACTGGGCTCCACCTCAGCATCTCACCCCAACAAACAAGCCATCTCTCTTCCGACCTCGACAATTTTTGAATAACTAATGAAGGTGCCAGTTAAACGGCAGAACACAACATCACGAGCTTCTCAGGATGGCAACAATAAAACAATAACTGGGAAAACACGAGGAATGCGTCCGAGTCGAGGGTCGAGTGCCTGCGAGTCCTGGCCTGAATATGAAATTCGGATTCGGATTTCATCCGACTGTCGACATTCATCTTGCCAACTGTCTGTCTGGCATTAGGAGTCGAGTCGAGAGCCTCAGTCCGCGTCGTCCTCCGCCTAGGACTTATGCATCATTGTCAAAATATTAACAGCTGGCACATTCCAGTCGAATATCCCTTCCCCTCCCGGCCTCATGTGAGCTCTTAAGCCTCCGGCTGGTTCGGATTCTGATGATGATGAAAAATAGAAATGGAAATTTAAGTATTTCGAGATACATTTTGCCGGGCAAACAAACGAGTTTTTTGACTGTCCAGATGGACGGACAAGTGGGTCAAATCCTTTCTGACTCGGACTCGCTTTCGTCAAGAAGTTCCCTCTGACCTCTGACCGGAGCCACTGATTCCTCCATCTGGAGTGCATAAATCTAAAAGGAGGAAGGTCTGACTGGAAGGGATGTTTACGCTGCTTAAGTGGGAGCATAAATAATAACTTAAATTTATAAATCAACACTGAATAGGATTGGGATGCACATTGCAGAACTCTCTCAAGGAAACTCATTAGAGCGGAATGTAATGGAGAAGGAGAGGGTGCATCCTGGTACACAGAACAAGAAGACATCGTCTTACTCCTCCATTCCGATTAAAGTTGAGTGCAGAATCCATTCGAATATCGATTTCCATCGATGCACTGCAGCAGACAGAAGTTAAAGGGGGTTTAATGGAAGGGAAAAGGGGGTTGAATGGCTTTCGTCTGGCTCTTCATGTGCGTTTAGAAGAGAGAGGGGCAGATCCACATACATTTGCTTTCGAGTAAATTAAAAACAAACAACAAAATCAAATATTAACGTACTGAAACGCGATTCAACGATATTCAATCGGATCCGTTACACAACAGAAAAAATAAACGAGACGCAAAAGTGCAGAGCAAACAGAGCAATTTAGAAAAATCATTCAGAACTCTGGTTCAGTTTGTTGGTTTTTTGTCTGCTCTGGGAAACAACAGCGAAAAAAGTGTCACTTATTCACTCACTCGCAAATGAAGAAACATTCCCTCCCCGAAAATCCCTCCGAATAGAGTCGTCTCCATTTCCATTTTCATTCCACTGGCAGTCCCCTGCTCCATTCTTGTTAGGCTGCGAGGAGGCTGCGAATAAAGAACCTTTTTTTGGTATTCAAATGTTATTTTTGGCGCAACATTTGCGGAATTTTACCCTCTTTTCCGACGTTGCCTCCGGGCTGAGGAAAAACGTGTGAAATGCGGAAGTATTTGTTGCTTGTTGTCACAGCATTTCGGAATGGGAAACCTCAGCCATGCAAACGTCTTCATACTTTTCTTTTTTTAGGTTCTGGGTTATTTTTGGTGAGCATTAGCTTCCGTGTGAAATTGCCCCTCGGCTTTGGAGGCTGCTTTAACCTGGTTGATAAACATCCTTCCCAGAACGGAGGCTGCCTCGCTCCTGGTTGCAGCTCCTAATTTCATTGTTCATAGATGGGCAGTCTGCACCTGAAGGGCCAACCAGCTGCAACCTCATATGGAATGTGCATATATACCCTACATCCGGAATAGTGCGACGAATTCTGGCGCAGAGGCCTCAACAATAATTTCGATTACGGAATGTGCGGACCGAAGCCCATCAGCCGCTTGTGCAATTAAATGTTAATCGATTGTGTTTGTGTAATATGTGTGTGGGTGGTGATGGGCGGAAGGAACGCCCCAAACTGCATATGTGAGTGGGATAATCAATGCCGGAGGAGAGGAAAGGGAAGGACACTCGTGTGTCCCAGGCGTAATTAATTGTAAATAATTGTGCATGTGTCAGTTGCAATTTATTTATTTGCCAAAGACATCCCTCCACAAATAAAAGGATAATGGGAGCAGGGGGAAATAAAGTTTAGATTGATCTTCCGTGGGTCGCCTTAAAGTTCCAAACTCATTTGTATGCAGAACAGCCTCAGGAATGGTCAATAAGAGGGACATCTAAAGCTGACCCTCATCCAGACCTTCCTTACTCAAAAAGGGACTACTTAATGGGTGGCATATTGCGTATACTCCTTGCTGCCGCTGTAGTTGTGATTTCCAGCTGGGGAAGCTGGGGTCTCAACTTGTTCCCCAATATTTGCATGTCAAACGCGTGCTAATTTCAAATTACTGCGACACTCCAACTCAGTCTTCCCAAGCTAGGCACACCTTCCCCCTTTTATTTGCCAGTTTCCTCCAGCTCGAACGCATTATTTATGACTTGTACGCTTTCTGCGTCATTTTATAAACATTTTCCAAACATGTTCGGCTCCGACCTCGGAAAAGTTGTCGGTGGCTGCAGCAGAGTATAAAATGTATAAAAATAAAAGGCGAGCGACTTTATGTTTTATTTATGAGCCACGCACACACAGAAAGAGTTCGCACAGAAAACCCCCTTTTAATGTGACCAGACCATGGGAAGAGGAAGCGGAAAACTTGAAGAATAATGAGGCATCAAAGAGGTAAGACTACTTCCATCGATACCCCGATATGCAGATGTCTCATTACCAAGGAAAATGGCTTCCATATGTCCGCGAGGAAGGTCAAAGGTGGCCTACCAATGTGACCGGATGAGGAGAAGGGATGCAGTTATCGATATCCCGACATGATTACCACTGAAAGTGGCTGCCATATGTTCGTGAAAGGGTCAAGGGTTAACTACCCGCCCAAGTCAAGTTCCCCGAGCAACTTAAGCCAGAAACCGCAAACCACAAATCGCCGTTTAAATATTAATACATCAATCCACTTAATATGCGAGTTTGTGCCATCGAATGATGTAATAAATATAAAAGGAGGAGCACACAGACACTCGGATAAAGATGATGCCCATATGCTGATGCTGTAAATCCTTCTTCAGCTCCATCTGCAGTGTCTGTGGGAATGGGTGTGGGCATGGGAATCGAAATGGGAGTGGGAATGGGCATGGGAGTCTCTCATCCACTTCACTTTACGATGAGTTTTCCCTGGCCGGATGATGGATGCATCGGCACACAAACCATAAAGGGACCCAACGAGAATCTCCATTAAAGTTCAGACTTCAATGGATTTTCATATTTTTCCGGCTTCCCTCCTCTGCAAAATATTTAAATAATAGTTGAGGTCAGTAAAATATTTTACTAATGTCCTGCCTCAATGCGATTTTCCTTGTAACCGCTCTCTCCCTGTTCGTTTTTGTGTTGCCTTCTAATTTGTGACATTTGCTTGGCCAATGAAATTTAAGATTTCTTTTTCCAGCTTTCTTTCCTGCTCTTTTGCCTTTTTTTTCTCTGAGCTCGCATAATGTGTGTGTTTTTGGCCTAAATCGTCATCAACAACAATATTGTTTGGATTCCGCGAGAGGCGAACTCTCCACACATTAAGTATTAGCTCCAACGCATGCGCCCACGAACTCTTATACGATTTTGAGAAACTCAACGAACACGAACCCGAATGGAAATGCCTTTGCTGCCAATGAAGTTTAGTTTATTTCAGACCATGGAACATATAGGTCTGACAAGGAAGCTTCTATTACTTTTGCAGGGTATTTTTATTTAAGTTAAAAAATTGTAAAAGCAGCGAAGGGGTTATTTTTGAAATTCTCATAAACATACCTACAGTATTTGTCTTATTTAATTATTAAAAAAAAAATTGATTTATGGTTATTTTTTTGTTTTTTATATAGGTAATAAATTATGCTATATTTATTTAAATATATTTTGCAAAGTCTACATTAAATATCTATTTTTTTAACTCTTGTTAAGAAACCACTTTTTTGATCCATGTTTTTCTGCATTTTAATATTTCTGTTCCTCATTGCTGACTTAAAAAAAGGCTATCTGCTTTAAGTTGCCCATCTTATGGTGACCAGAAAAAAAACATACCATTTTTTTAAGAAAGCTCAACACGCTTCATAAAAATTTCAGCAGACCAAACAGAGTCTGCCAACGCGCCTGGCACTTTGCTCTCCTCCGGCTCCTGCCTCGTCCTTTTGGCCGAACCCCTTGGTTTTTGCAACTTGCGCCGCTCTTGGATAGTTGGCGGCAGCTCGTTGCCATAATTTACTCAACTGTTGTCTCAGTTGCATGAAAACTGAATTTAATGCATTCGCCGAGGCACTTTTCAAGTCTGCCATCCTTCTTTTCTGCGCTTTTGGGGCTGCCTCTGGATGAGAATTTCCATTCCACTGTAGGAAATGACATCCATCGCAGCCCCATATTCTCCTCCGGCAGAGCGAGATATACCTTTTGAATAATTTACATTTTGCGCTCCGGCATTGTCTGGAGATTTCGCTGTCGTGGCATCAGCTTTCCATCTATCCATCCATCTTCCCGGCCATCCATCCGCCCTTTGCGGTTGAGGAGGGTTCGCAGTGTAGTGCAAATAAAAGTTAATTGGTAACCCAAGCACTTTCCGCTATCACAATCCGCTTACGCGCAGAAAATCGATCTGATTCCGGTATTGGTTATTAAAATTCAACTAATTTACAGTGCCTTGTCAGCTTTGATTCCGAGAGTTGAGGTATTAATAGGGAATTATGCTTCTACACTGATTAAGATACAATTAGCTCCTCTTATGTCACTGTGTGATATCATAGTTTATGGCTTTATTACATTTATTAACACAATTATTTTGTATTCATCCTCCTGTGTGTGGGTACACAATTTAATGCAGATATTTCCCTTTAAATATATCCTCATTCAATTCGATATATAACAACTCGGTAGAAAAAAATGCTTCATATAACTTCATCATTGCTGTTCAATCAGGCACACACGGCAAAAAAAACCAACACCATTCATTTGGTGGATGCAAAAAATTCTGTCCATCAATCTTGGCCAAAGAACAACAATTGCAGCCGCATAAAAAATGAAAAGGGGAAAACATTTCATGATCAGAATGAAGCATTGCTGAATTATTTGTTAATGAAACAGGAGCCAGGAGTATTGTGTTTATATTTGAATGGATTCAGCAAAACAACAAATGGCATATACTAATAAATTAATAGAGTCCACGAAAACATTATCAAGAGCTAAAAAATCTATCATAAATTATGATTCCATGAATTTATAAAAACTTCTATAGAATTCCTTAATATAAAAGTAAGTTAGATATTGGAAAAAATTCATAAATTCATGGAAATTTAAAAAGTTAAAGGTAAACAGCCATCGCTTAGACTTTAATATTTCCCTTCATCGACCGTCACGCACTGTGCATAAACAACTCTTTAAATTGTGACAACGGCCCATGAAAAGGGGATGTTTAAATTGCTTCTTTGTCACATTTCATAAATAGAACAATTTCATATGAATTATGCGAAAAATTTGCATATTTTTTGTGTGTGCCTATCTGCCTAGCTGGCCTCCTGGCTCGTCCTGGCGGGTATTTGATGCCTCCGCTGCTCGGATGATGATTCAACTTGTCCTTATTGCCAATCTATATGCAAGCCTTTTTGCCATCATCATCATCGTGGCTCTGTTGGACTCTGTCCCTTTTCAGCTCAGTCTGTTCTGTGCTCTATATATTCTTTTTTTTCTGTTCTCGTTGCCCCTCCATTTTTTGACTGCCAACAGTTTGCCATGCGTTTTGACTTTTAGTGCTTTTTATATTTTTTGATAAAGTGTTGCCAATTTAACCGGCAGCCATTTGCAGTGGCATATATACACATACACATACACAGACTGAGACAGACGCTGAGGCCAGAGGCAGCAGCCTTTCTGTTTGATTGCCTCATGCCCCATTCGGGGGATTCCCCATTTTCTGCTCTGGCCTCGGCCGCCATTTATGGTTTTTATTTTAGTTGAATGCCTGTGGAGAAACTGAAGAAATTCTGGGAAACAAAAATAGATTTTAAGGTCGCTGGTTTAAGTACTCTCACAACGAACGTCTAAATATAAACATTTTTTTATTTAAATTAAATTTAAGAGGCTATAGTAATATTGTAATAATATTTTGTAAATAAAAAAATGACTCTTTAAAATGTTAAAAAATGTTTAGACAAAAGACAAGTCCTATAACAGAGCTTGATAAGTTATTATTAAATGTATCTAAAATAATTTATAAAAATATTTCGCTCAAACAAATAATAATCCCCGGAAAGAGTATGCAAGTAAAGGAACTACCGATAAATTGTGAAGGTCTAGACCCATCGCCTTTTTCGGGGCATGTTTATTGTATGCCATTCAGGACCTTTTTGCGGCTTTAAGCAAATAAAAGGAAAGCGGGGTCGTATAATCAGCTATTGATAATGTGGCCAGAGCCAATAATTGACTGATACCGATACAAGTTCAAAGGAGGGTTCAACTCGATGCCAGACTTAAATATCTCATCATCCGGGAATCTCTCTCAGCTCGCCCTCAGCTCCTCCTGGGGTAATCTTAATTTGTGTTTTATCATTCGTGAAATTGAAAGCGCCCGAAACAAAGTGGAGGCAACTTGGACAGGTGTAATTATACCCGGAACTTGGCAGGCTCTGCGTCAATATCTTCAATTAAACTTTCGCTTCAGCATAATTAATTTGAAATAACAGCGGAGCGGGGCTCCTCCGCAGGTAAGTATCTCCGGCTTACCAGCTACGTGGCTTTAACTGGCGAGCGGCTTTAAATTTTTGCTGACCTTTTTGCCCGATGGCCTCTCCACAGATTCCTTCTGAACTGGGCTAAATCAATTTGTACGCTTTTAATTAAATTCAAATCAGCTTTTTGGAGGCAAGCTTTCGGGTTTGGGGCTGCCATTGCCTGATTGGAATGTATGATATTTGATTTTATAAATGAGTGGGAGGCTAATGAGCTTGTGAGTTAGACTTGTCATTGGGATGGTCAGTAAATGAATTTAAAATTTAAAAGAGCTAAAGTTTCTATTTTCAATACAGAAAAAACAGCCTTAATATCCATCTCCTTAATAATTTTTAATTTCAAATTAATTAATTTTACACCTGAAATAAGTAATTAAATAAATCATATAGTAATTAAGCTCATAACTCACACCAAAAGCAAGCACTCTACATTAAACATTTAGCATAAGCAATGTGCAAACAAAACTGAAACAATTTATTTACAATAAACAACTGTGTTTAACAATTTTCCCTGCAAATCTCTTCAGTGGCTGGGCAAATAGATCGTTATTGCTGGCCAATGCTGGCTGACTGTAAACAGGACGAGAAGTACCGGCAGACAAAAAGCCTTGGACAAATAGCAAAACGCAACGAAACGATGCTGCAAATGCGAATGGATGCAGTTCCCAAACAACGAGAAGTGAGAGAAACGCTGCCGGGATATGGAAAACCAGGCGGAAAATGGGAAAATGTAGGTGGAAGGGGGGGGAGTATAGGGGCCTATCCATGACGGAAATTGGAAATTTCACACTTGATGATGGCCCACAAATTGGTCAACAGCCACCACCATCGCACAAATGCCAAACACAAACGGAGAACAACAGGCTGTCAGCTATTGGCATTAGTTTCTGCCGCCTGACAAAAAGAAAATAAAATTGACGGTTTGTCAGTTGGCGACTGGATTCGGGTCCGGTTTCTATATAGCCAGAAAAAGGTAGCCTGACATTTTGCGGTTTCCGCTGCCGATTGTGAGACATTTGGCCAGCGGCCACACAAAATCGAATAACAGTTACGACCACGGCCCTAAACCAGAATTCCCTTTGTCCATTGTCCCTGGCTTTGATTTCCCAATACGTTATCTGCTTTTTTTTATTTTTTTCAGTTTTTGTCAAAATGATTGGTGCGGTTTGGGGCGGCATTTAATAGAATAATTGCCAGCAGCTTGATGTCATTGCGGGAAAAGATGAAAATGTGTGGCGGTTCAATGGGGAAAGCTTGGAATTTTGATTGAACGAACAGTTATTCTGTTACCAAAATCGAGACTTATTCAGATGATAGTTAAAAAGGTACTTTGAAGCCTTAAAATTGCTCCTGAATTCAACTATGAATGGTCATAAACTTAACTAGTAGTATAGTTAGTTAATATAGTTATTGAAAGTATCAGAAATAGAAAGAAGAAGATGAATACCTACCATATACCTAAATATACGGGTATGTTATAGAAAATAAGTTCAAAATGATTATACTTATTTTTACATTAAATAAAAATATAAAATAAATGAATTTAAATATTACTGCAATGAAAAAATATGCAGACATCATAGATCTAATTTTATAAAAATACGTTTTGACCAAATAAACCTCCTTTAATGACCCAAGTCCTTGTTGCTCTTTTCAATTCAAAGGACTTTAATATCCATGAATTTAAATAAGCTTGTCTCAGACTTGTCTACCCTGCTTCTTATTATATATATATCATAAAAACACCCACCTAACCACAAAGCCCCAAAAACTCGGCCAGTTTGTTGTTTTTGGCCTTCGTTTTGTAAATAAATATTTATAGGCTTCTCAAATTGCAATCCATGTGGGTGCAGACGTTCCCTAATTTACTTAAAATAGAATAGAGCAGAAGCCGCCATGCTGGGCATGTAAATTCTTTTTCAATTTTGTTTCAATTCAACACTTAAATTCAATTTAGGCGCCGACAGGATGAGGGGCATGCATACGGCGGCTTTAACTTAATCTGATTGTAATACGATACACTTTACAGTTTGCAGATACAAATCAGCACCCACATCTCAGCTGAGTCTCCCTCTGAGTCTGCCCGCAGCCCTGTATCCTTTGCATCCCACACACACACACACTCACATACACAACAAACACAGACTGGCGAGGTCCTTCCATCAACGCAGCTGTTGCTTCCATTGTTGCTGTTGTTGGTCCACAGCTTGTGGGGGGTTTCGAGGATTCGCGCGTACAAATCAAATAAATTATCTGAGGATTTACAGTAATAAAGTAGTAGATAAACCAAACCAAGCTGAAGAGCCAGCAGAGAACAAGTACTGCACGGTAAGAAAAATATGTAAAGTTGTAAATTTAAAGTAAAATTAAAGTAATAAAATAGTAAGTAATTTATTTAATTAAATATAAATTGAAGAGGCTTTTAAGACTTTTGTTTGTTTTACTTTACTTTACTTAACAAAATTACACAAAACTCCAAATTAACTCAATTTTTTTCCTGCAAAATTCCCATTTCTCAAGTGTAACAGCAGAGCCTGGTAAATAGAAATTCAGTTCAGGGTTCACTAAGCTCACAATGAGTTGTTAATGGGCTGGGGGAGGTCCACGCAAAAGTGTTGTGTGGGAATCCCGATAAGATCTTTTGATTCGGTTACCCAATAATTCCTTTACTTTCCATCAAAACCATCTTATCAAACCCTGACCAGCAGTGTCAATGTGTCTGGGAAAAAGAAACATCCCCAACTCTGTTAAGCACGGCAAAAAACTCATCTTCATTTCGGGCAACTTAATGACAATGACCCACAAGTGCTGGTGAAGCCAACCCCCCGAGTTAGACGATGTCTGGCATCAAATGTCTTTATCTTTGCGCCGCTTAAAGTCAAATACAGACACTCAGAGAGTCAACAAACGTGTTTTGGCAGCCAGGACGAAAAGGACGCGCTCAGAGGCGAATGTAAATGTCGTAATGGAGATTGTGTTTGGGAAATAACCGCGCTGCGTCAACAGTATTTATTTTATTGACATTCCTATGCCAGACAATGAAAGGCTATTTTCTGTTTCGAGTTTGTTTCTTCTATTTTTTTTTTTTTTTTTGGCGACAAAACAAACCTGACAAAGTCGAAAAGAGAGACGGGGCTTTTCAAGCGAAAATGAGCGCGTAAAAGTTTATGAGCCGGGCATCATCATCATCACCACGGTGGCCGTCGTGATCCTGGCAAAGAGCATCAAGTGATTTCACCATCAAAAAGTTTTTAACTTGCATTAGAGGGAACTTGAAAAGGCAGCCAGCTCCCCGGTGACCATGGCCAAAACCGAGACCAGGACACCAAAGAGATTAAAACAAACGAATGCCGCTCAAACGGCGGCCAACTTGTCAAAGTCAATGCCAGCCAGGCACTTTGAGTTTGAGGACTAAATAATACAATACTCGGAGCTTCTGCAGGACCAATGATAGCCGCCGGCTCCCAGGACACTTGAGCAGTGCAGGCTGGGAATCGGAAATGAATGGCATTTGTTATGGCCAACCTCCTGGGAAAGCGTGGATACGTCTTAAGGAAGGCATAGAGTTTTTTTCCAGGCTAATCAATGCTGGAACAGTTGTGACTACAGGAACAGGATTAAAATTAATTAATTAGAAATTGTACTTTTTGAGAATGAATTCTGTGTCCTTAGAGGATAGAAGTATGAGGAAATATTCGCATATCTACATTTAATAATAATTAGGGCTAATATGAGTTCATAACTTTAATTTAAATTAATTTTTCTTTATATCTAGGATTTTGGAAAGCCCTTCCTTTTTGCTTCTGTACTTGTGGTTGCTTAGCTTTCCCTTTAAAGGGGCTTTTAAATGGATTTTTAAGTAGTTTTCGTTCCCTCCTAATCTTTTCTCTTAACTCTTCTTTAATTTATTTGCTTTAATTTATGCAATCATGGTTTTATAAAAGCAAATAACGCATTCGAATGAAAGGCAAAGCTGGTTTTTCTATACACAAAAAATATCACAAACTAAGAAAGAAAACTTTGTGGAATAAAATCTGAGATTAGGAGCATAAGAAATGCTGTCAGAATAATTTGTAAGAACATCAAACTGAAAGTTATTTACGCACAACCAGATTTTGTCGCCTGCAGTCCTGTTTGGTCAGTTCATTTTCCCTGCTGTGTGTGTGTGCATCTGGCTTATGTATATTTCATGCAATATCCTGTTGAATATTTAAATTTGTGTACACAATTTCCGTAGCCAATGGCTTTGACAATGGAATCATTAAGACAAGATAACTGAACCGCCCAAACGAGAGATAAGAATGCCTGAGTGAGCTTGCTTCTGGCCAAAAGGTTGTTGGCCCGGCCAAGAGGCCAACCGACTGCACTGGTTTTCTATTTAGTAGCCGCCCCTTAATTGCAATTTCGGTTCAGTGGAACATAATTTATCAGGCAACAGGCAGTCGTCGTCGTCGTTGGTCGTCAGAGGCACGCCGCAACAAATTGACAATTAAATAGACAGAGCAGCGAGTGCCGGGCGGCGTGGCGAGAAAACTTGATTAAAATTTGCCAGGACAACGGGGTAGCGAAGGTCGCTAGGTCCAGGACTCTCTTCCTGGCCAGTCACGTGCGCCAAAGGCAGCTGTTGCACACTGTGGTCATCCCTCCACTGCCAGTCATTCCTTTGCCCTTTTCCTTTGGTATGGTAGCCAATATATGGCAGTCTCGACTTGGCCCCGTACGTGACCAACTGGAAAGCTGTCAAAAGTTGTGAAAATTAAAAAATAAAGTCGAACAAATATGCGTCAAGAAGGAGAAGAGAACCCCTTTTCACAGCCATGGGGTTTTAGGTCTTTGCGACTTAAAGAATTCAGAGTTAGGTTTTAGTGACAAGAAAAAATAAATAACAAATTGATAATAATAAAATAAAATTTGTACTTTGAGAAATTATTCTTTAAATTTAAAGATGTACTTCTTCTGTTCTTTAACTATTATAAATATAATAAAATAAACTAAATTGCTTATTAAATTATGAACTAAATGGGATTTAATTCAAAGAATATTTGCTTATAACTTCAGTTTATTTTTTTTCTTAATAAAAATATAATAAAATCTTTAAAAATGTACACTCGTTCTCCCTTAAATAAATGCTAATAATAAAAACCGAAATGCGATTCATAAAGTTGTCACTCGTGGTGGCTGCCGGGCAATGAAATCATTCTCCGTCCCACTTGGCACTCCGCAGTTTCCTCTTAAATTGTGGCTGCTGGCTGACATTTCGCTCCGACCACAATGTCCGGATAAAAACTGCAATGATGTCATTGCCCTTCGCTCCACACAACAACCAGAAATGGGTAGAGTGCAAAAAAAAGTGAAACAAAAAAGTGGACAGCAAGTTTCAGCGCGCTTGTTGTCACAGCAGCCACATCAATGGGTCCCTATCCCCACTGCAACATTTTTAGAAATGCCAAAAACAGAGCCACACACTCAGACGCACACTCGATGTGTGTGTGTGTGCTGCCCTCCGCTGGTGTCATGCAGCCATCAAAGTCCGTTCGCGAACAATGTACGATGTAATTTTTATGCAACAAACACAAATTTCTCTGGGGTGCACTATGTAAAACTGACAGATGAGTCCTGCTCCCTCCGTTTTCCCTCAAAAAAACAAAAAGGAAAAGCGAACCGCATGCAAATCTCCGATATATGCACTCCAAGTGTGTGGAGGCCCCGAAAATTTCAAGCTGTAATTTGCGGGAGAAACTGTTTACAGCCAAAAAGAAAACGGAACAAAATAGTTCACACAAAAACTAACTTTGGAAAGTTGAACTAGAGAACTGGAATTGCAGAGGGAGCGCTCAGATTTTGTAATGATTTTCGTTGTTGATGAACTTTGACATGTTTGAATAGACGGGGACTGAACAAGGGTCGGATATTTGCACTCAAAATGATGGATATGACGATGTAAGTGAGTTTAAAATGGATAGGATTTAAGGGAGTTTCATAAAGATGGAGTACAGAATTTTAAGGAGGTTTAAATGGTTGAACATATTTTTATTATTTGTATTATTTTATTACTAGAAATTTCAAGAGGTTAAGCTAGTTCCAACAAGACTTCAACCTCACCTAAAAATCTATTTTAATTTCTTCTTACACCCAAACTTAAGTTAAAATTTAATTATACTATTTTCCAAAACTTTACCCATTACATGCTCATTAACGCCTCCTTACACCTCCTTTAAGTCTCAGCCAAAGTCGTACACATGTTGAGATTTTTCCCTGAAAAAAAATGAAAGACCTTTGCCGAGATTTCAGCGAAACCCGCACAAAGTGCTAACCAAAGTAACCAAGAAGAAAACTTCCTGCAAAAAGATTTCTATCAGAGAACATCCTTCCCCTCCCGTATGTCCACACTTCATTCAGCGCTGGCGAAAGCTAACCAAAGTGTTGCACTTACTGCATTTAAATGAAATTAAACATATTTCCTGCAGCGACAAAGCCAGAGACAGCGGGCACAGAATTAATTTGTTGAATGCGTTCTCAAAGGGCCACAGGCGTAGAAGGGGGACTCAGCAGGCAGCGCATGGCATTTGTAAGATGAAAGTTTTGCGCTCGAAGCTTATCTTAAGTGTGCTCCACGCTTTTGCACTCAACTATTTTTGCAATGCGGATGCGAGTGTCGGCTGTAGGCAAAACTTTGCCGACAAATGTGGTTTCCGCTGCTGCTGTCTCCCTCTATTCAGCGCCCTATATATATATTCCTACGTATATAGACTATATGCGGCTGTAAGTGGCGTCTGAATCTCCGTCTCGCCATGGCATAATTTTCGCGCTTTTGTGCGCATAATTTAAATGACTTTTGAAAAGTTTCTCGAGTGCCGCAAAGCAGGCATTTCAGATAAGAGTGCAAGGTGTCTCCGGCTCTGAGAATCTCCCAACATTTCCCCTCCATCCACAAGCCGTGTAATTATGATAATGTTAGTGTGCCCAAGTGGTTTACCCCGCAGATGTGTGAGGAGCCACAGAAATGTTATGGAAATATTGCGTATACGCAGCGGGGTACGCCACAGAAACGATTTGTCATCCTGAGTGCTGAGCTGTGGCTTGTGTATTAATTTGAGATGATACAAAATATTATTCTTTATTAGGGGATACATTATAAATGCTTTCTTTAATAGAAAAAAAGATTCTTTAAAGTGCCACAAATACCTTTATAAATTTGTATTTTTTATATATTTTTCTTGTACCCTCCTTAGGTACCTTATTCCCTTTAAGTAAGCACCATCTCCTTAGGTACCTAATTCCTTTAAGTAAGTACCATCTCTGATCCTTTTAGGTTCCCGTAGACTTTCGGTAGGTGCGTGTCTAGGTTAATTGCTAAACGTCAACGCTCAACCTGCTGAAATCTATGCAAATAACATTAAATTATTAAACATTTTTCTTGTGCGGGGCCCCCTGAAAGTATTTAGCATATTTTGTGTGAAATTTGTTTGCGTGACTCAAACAATTAGTAGACGCACACCGAGGTTTTGGCGGTATGCCGGCTCAGCACTGAGACAAATAAGTTGTAGTTCCCCGCTAAATAAATCTTATATATTATAAACTTGTAGAATTTTTGTTCCAGTGTACATGTGTGTGTATGTTGATATAGCTGTTCCTGTAAATAAGCGCGCTCATTAACGTTGTTTGCTTTTTTTCAACTGCGGCGAAACCGAATGGCCGAATGTCAAACCCCGAAAAACAGGAAATTTGCATAAATACCAAACCAAAACCAAAGCTAACAGCGCTGGGCATTCGGCCATGTAATTGAGAGCTAAAATTAAATGCAAATGGTTTAATGAAACAACAGTTATTTATGTTCATTTACTTTGTTTGTTTTGTTCGGTTCGCTTTTTTTGTTGTGGTATCAATCAACCTAAAGTTTTATTATTTAATTATTATCGCATAATTATATAACTGCTTACAATTTAATTCTGTCAATCTTAAATGCAAATTTGTTTTATTTAGCTTATGGCCCTTTTTTTTTGTTTTGTTTTGAGATTGTTTATTTTACAATAGTTTAGCGTTGATAACTCAGCTCATTTTCGTTTGTAGCTTTTGTAAATAAATAAAATTATATAAATTTACATTAAATAGAATTTAGTTTTAGTTAAGAATTATAGTTGTAATTTAAATAAACTATAAAATAATAATAATAAAATAAATTAGAAATACCAACGCATCAAAGTAAATTCTCTTGTTAATTTGAATTACGTCTCTTTTACAGTTTTTTTATACAATACCATCTTTTCGTTAGGAAAACACATCCGTTCTTATATTCGTATTTGCACAAAAAGCTTTAAACATATTCTATATTATCCATTTGATGTTCAGCTAAGTTTTCAAATACAGGCAACAAACAATATAATTACTTTGTATAGTAGGCTATATAAGTAATATATATATTTATATTATAATTATAATTATTGTTTTACTTGCTTAATTATGTGGGTCCTAGTTATACGAACTTTACATAATTCTTTTTCGCTTTCGTTTAATATTTTTCGTTTTTCAAGAGGACTTGGCTAATGTATTTTGAATTATTTACTGGCTGATTTAATTCTGTATGTATGAAATGCTGAGTGTTTGATGTTTTAATTATACTTTCCTCATATTTACACAACTATAGGGGTCAACATTTATTTACAGCTATATGTTATTTGGTTGCATGATCTCCCAAAAAAGGGGTTTATTTACACAAAATAAAACGGAAACACAAGTTGAAATTTTAATTAGAGCAATTTATTTATTAAAATTAAATGTGCGGTTGAATTTGGAAAACTCCCGAAGAGTTAAAGCTAGCGAAAATGGTACTTTGTTATTCAAGCAATTTAAATAAATAAAAAATATAAATATAAATCTGCGCCAGCTGCAAAATCTACGACTCCCTGGGGCGGCCGATAGAGGGACATATCCTTGGCCTGCCATCTTTCCAGCTGCATTTATAATGCTTAATTAGCTGCATTGTTCAAGTTAACTGCACAGGCGACCTTATTCGAAGCCCCAGCTGAGGGGGGAATTAAATAAAATACATTAATTTTGTTATTGTGGAACCGTCGACACATCCGGGCGCGCCGTGCACAATGTTGATTATCAATATTTTGCGCGCTGAATGTGCTTTTCTCCTTTTCGGCATTAACAACGTTAATAAACGAAAGGGTCCCTCGCCTCGCCGGAGAAAGGCAATTTCGCATGCGGTTTTCCATCGTTCATTATGTTTATATGTCAATGCAAACTTTATGCAACACAAGTTGAATTATTAAAATCGTGCAGCGACGACGGAGAGGCATAAATGCAGTAAATTGGCCTGCCTTTAACCCTGCAACCGTGCTGTTTATACATATACACACACGAACGTGTATATATATATATGCAAATGTGCCATATATCTTCTGGCCTTAATGTCATTTTTCTTTGCCCCGTCGATAGTCTGTCTCCGTCCCTGTCCCAGTCCTGTCCCGTCTCACTCGCTCCTTGGCCATGGGCTCCCGGGCATGAGTTATGGCCAATAAATTGGACATGTTAACTGTGTGTCATTGTGCGGGGCCAGGAGACCGCAGGCCACGCAATTTTATGCTGAAATTAATTGCAAGTATTTCGCACGGAGGCCGGAGAGAGGAGCTCAGAGAGTTGGGGTATGGATGGCTTCAAAAGGTGAGGCCCAGCAGACAGGACACATGGCAACGGGTCGTATGAGTAATAATATAATTAGCATGCACATTTATTAAAAAGTGATGGAAGCGCACAACGCACAAGAGCCGGCGACGAGCAAGGGGCTGACAATGACGAAACGGAAACCCGGGAAACGGAATCAAGGCATTGCAAATTATTATTGCAAATTTTTACTCAACGATAGAACAGAGGCAGCGAACGAAACTGTGTTAAAATGAATGACATTTTTAAGGCGTTCCGAAGCCGCCGATCTGGGCGGATTGGCATGACAGGCCGTCGACTTTTTCTTTCATTAAATAAATTGGAATTTTTTTTGCTGCCTGCCCGGTAAAGGGGTTGTGAAAAGTTTATCACGGATTGAACGAAGAAATGCGCTTGACTTTAGCGGTGGGGTTTGGTATATGAAATTCTTTTTAATTGCTCTGCAGCTTTTAATATTTATGATTGCGCTGCAGTTGATCGAAAATTAATTAGGAGTAAAGGTAAGAGACAGAAAGAAATGAAAATCTCTAGAAAATATATTAAACAACTAGGCAAGAAATCAAAAAATGTAATTAATATGTTCATTAATGTTGTATTTCTTATAAAACGATATGAATTTGGGATATGTTTTTATTTGAAACTAAGGGTTTTTGCTTGTGATATGTTTATAAAGGATATAGTAAAATTCTCTGAAGTTAAAATATTTAAATTCATAAAAAATCCTTTTCAAAGCTTGGCTTTTTGACTCTCCTTAAAACAAAATAAAATGATATTTCGTACCAATTTTAATATGTAATATATATATTTTACAATTATTTTTTTAATTTTAAACACTTCCTTGTTTTGTGGATGAGTGATTTATCTTATGCTTACAATTTTATAAATACTATACATACAATGAGCATTTTATTGTTTTGCGAAATACTTTTCCCTTTTGGTTTTCCTTTTTCTTTTTATATAATTTTACAAATTCCTATAGCTTTGAAGTGAGCCAAGTTTGAAGCATTTTTTGTTTTTCGTATTATTTGTTTTTGATATACTTTCAGCTATGAAATATGTTGATGTACCTAAACTAAACCCCGCCCCGTTTCTAGACCCCCTTTGGCTGCATTTTGGAAATGCTTATTGAGTAACTCAAGCGATTTATTGATTTCAGAGCTGGGTCAGATAGAATCCAGAGCCTAGGAGCAGCGAGCAGCTGAGCAAAGCTTTATGAAGCCCAGGGACAGCTGTAGAAAATATGATTTATATATATAGGGATTGTAGGCGAAGGGGGACTGGGACTCCAGTACTACTACTCTATGGGACACTCACCCACTGACGAGGCATACTGATTTGGTGGTCGATCCGCATCGAACGTGCTCTTCCCTGTCGCCAGGGAGCCCTTGGTGCCCAAGGACGACAGGCTGTTGCCCGCCGCTCCTCCGGGCAGGGCAGAGGTCTGCATCGAGGTCGAGGACGAGGCTGCCGAGGAGCTGGCCCCAACTCCAGAGGACGAGGATGAGGCTGAGCCGGGATATAAATCGTTCTTCATGGCATATCCCACATCCGTTTGCAGGGCCTTCGTTGTGTCGTTGCGTGATGAGGGTATGATATTGTCTGCAGATTAAGTGTATAATGATATATATTAATACTTGGGTATGCAGTGGGTTAAAAGTGGGTACAGAGTTCAACTGTAAGGAGACTTTAACCCAAGAAAGCCGCTTGAATTTCACCCTTTTGGCTGTCCACAGTGGGTCACTATTGACTAGTAAAAGTTGCGGACTCTTAAACAAAACTTAACCCCAGACCGACATGGTTTTCAAGTTAAATTGCGTGGAAATCTTGGCTGCGATACAAAAAATTTATTTCGCCCACACACACTATCCACACACTTGGGCATTGACACACTACACTTCACATACATACAGGACACAGCACACACACCCGGTACACACAAACAATAACATCCTTTGTTGGCTGACTCCTGGATTAGGTTCCGTTGCATTGCTCGCGCGCTGCTTTGCCAGTCACTTTAAATAAAATATGTTTGGTCTTTTGCCCCGCTCTCCAGCTCCAGCTCCAGCTTTAGCTTCAGCTCGCGCCGGCTCCCGGGCTCAGCGTCTGCGGCAGTGTTTCAAATGTGTTTCCAACCTAATG
Source organism: Drosophila bocki (assembly GCA_008042715.1). Classification (NCBI taxonomy): domain Eukaryota; kingdom Metazoa; phylum Arthropoda; class Insecta; order Diptera; family Drosophilidae; genus Drosophila; species Drosophila bocki. The sequence continues at coordinate 20,290 of VNJY01002359.1, read as the reverse complement.
CCCCCGAAAATCCTCCTCCGTCGCAGGCATAATCCCCAGCATATTGCTTTGCCCACAGCCAGCACACGGACATGGTAGCGGAAAAAGGACACCGGCCCGGACACGGACAGAGACTTGAAAGAGTGTGTACTTTTCTGCTCGACTTGAATTTCAACAAGAGTTTGCGAAAAAGTTCACACTGAAAAATATTTATACCCTTGCAGGGTATTATAATTTTAGTCAGAAGTTTGCAACGCAGTGAAGGAGACCTTTCCGACCCTATAAAGTATATATATTCTTGATCAGAATCAACAGGGGAATCTTTCTAGATATGTCCGGAAGAAATCGATTTTTTGGCCATTTTTGCGAAATTTTATAAGGGGTTACATCATTAAAATTTTTGATTTTGATAAAAAATTGAATTTTCAAAATTTTTTAATGAAGTATGCAAATTTATTAACTGTAGAAAATCTTGCACAGAACGGTTTTCCGATTTAAAATTAATGCTCTTTTGGCCGAGCTATGATATTTTTAATTACAAAAAAAATCAAGAAGTTTTTTAATATAAAAAATCAGATTTTATAATACAAAATAATATTTTTCTAAGACAAGGAATCATTTCCGACCCCATAAACCAAATATATTCTTGATCAGCATTAACATGCGAATCTTTCTAGACATGTCCGGAAGAAATCGATTTTTTGGCCATTTTTGCGAAATTTGATAAGGGGTTACATCATTAAAATTAGCAAAAATGGCCAAAAATTTTGATTTCTTAAAATTTTAAATTTGGTATGCAGTTTTTTAAAATTAATAAAAACTAACACAAAACTGCTTTCCGAATCGAAATTAATGCATTTTTGGCTTAGTTATGAAAAAAGTTAGCTTTCTTTCTTGTTGTATTTAATGTTATTATTAGAATTAAATTTATAAAATATTAAAAAGAAAATGTCTTAAAAATTATTTAAAATTCCTTTGAAAATATTAAGAAATTGAATTAACTTTTTATCTAAATAAAAAAAATTTTAAATAAAAATGCAAAAAATAAATATGCAAGAAAAGGATGTCCAAGGTTTAACCTATTAAATAATTACTAATTTAAAAAAATTAATTAGTTTAAAATTCTTTATGAATATCATCAATAATTTAAACTTATAAAATTTATTATTATTTCATTTTATAGATTTTTATAAATTAACAAAACTTTAGATGTTTTTTTCTCTGAGTGTGAGTGACGAAAAGTGGAAAACCCCGTCGCTGAAATAGTCAAAAGTGCTTTACTTTATCTCTTTGTGGGCGTGTCTCCACCCCCTAGCCACTCCCCCTTTCTCCACCTAGCCCGTGCATATCATAGCCTCCCCCTTAGCCCCCCACATTTCCCCTGTGCCTCCCTGTTTTTGTGGATCTGTCTGGCTTAGCTGCTACTTTCGCAGTTTTGTTTGTGGCTCGCCGTATCCTCTATCCTTCCCATGTCCTATGTGTGTATGTGTGTGTGGTGTGACTTTCACGCTCAACACTGAATGTGTTAAGCACAAATACGAAGCATTCTGTGCACTTCCCCTGCACTTCCCCAAAAAACCCACTGGAAACTCCCCAGCTTCACCGGGAACCGACTGATACTATACTTACTCTCCCTGGACTCGACGGTGGTGTGGGTGACCTGCTTGGATGGCGTGGAGGGCAAAGGTATTTCTGCAAATGGAATTGAATAACATTGCATAATTAATAATTAGAAAGGCATACGAACAGTGAACGGAAAGTATAAAATTATACAAAATGATTTTTCATTACATTATGTGGGTGGAATTTATGTCGGTTTGCTGCCCATTGGTTTACTATGTCAAGTGGTTTCCAGTGGCTAAGGTCAAAAGCATACACTTGTCGGCAGCACAAAACGTGTGTTTATAAATAAAATAAATTTTACTTTTAGTTAAAGGCCAGGCTTTTAGCCACAATACACACAAACATGAGCTTTTTGCTGCTTGAAGTCTTGTTAATTGGAAGGTCAACTGCGTTAATTAAAAATAACGTTAAGCTTTGGTTTCTGAGTTGATTAAATGGAGTGAAAATGTGAAGAAATAGTATAATTTAATAAATAAAATTACATTTACCTTAATAAACATAACAATAAATCATAAAAATGCAAAGGCAAAACTAAAATAATCTCATTTATTTAATAACAACATCTTACTTTTAAGTCCAAAAACAAAAAACCCAAGGTTCAGCAAATGTTTCGATGACCTTTAGCACACGATCCTTAGATCCCTAGCATTTGCCATCTGCACAACAACCTGGAGGAGCAACTTGTAAACAGGACAAGAAGCCCGAAAACACAGGCAAAGTGCATAAAAAATAAATAAATAAATGCTGCTATCTGTAGGTATGTTTGTTGGAGGCGAGTCCTTCGGCTAGCAAACGATACAAAGTCAAACAATTCCAAAATTCACCTTTATTTTCCGTTTACGTTTATGGTGAATGTGTCTCCGTGCTGCTGTGGGGGATGATGATGCTGCCGGAGGGGCGTGGAAAATACAGACTAGTATGGGGGACTAGTGTAGGAGCTAGGAGCAAAATACAGGGCAGATAGGGCCAGACACACCAGCCACCGACGCTCGTTTAGTTTTACGCTCCGGAGGACAGCGTATAGTGCATGTAAGGAGACGATGTTGGAGAGGAGATGGAGGTCCGGATGGTGGATTCCGGGTCTATAGGTAAAAGCTTTTGGCAAAATTGTGCCACAAAGGGCGCACGATATTGCATTGCTCCGGGTGGTGTGTGTGTGTAGGGTCCTTGTTTGTGCTGGTGTGTGTGTTTGCTGTAACTAGTGCACTTAAGTCACCAATACAAATGCACTTACCGTAAACACGTATGGAGCCTTCCGTTTCCCCCAGCGAATTCTTCGAGATGCATCGATAGTTGCCAAAGTCACCATATTGCAGGTTTCTTATCGTCAGCTTCATGTGGGCACTGCAAAGGATACGTTACTGGTTAAGCTTAAGGATATTCACATATACATATGTGTACATATATAGAAGTATATGTCTGGTGTTCTTTTTGGCGGCTTATCTTCGGTTTTTGGGGGCGAAAACATTTGCACTTGCACCTGACCCCCAAAGGCAAGTGCAAATGCCTGATAAATATTTAACAACACAATTTTGGATGGTGTATTTTATTTAAGTTTATTTTATTCTTAGCTTAGCTCAGCTTATTCCCTGTTATCCCTGTTTTTGTTTTGTTTTTGAAAGTGACTTACCGATAGGAGTTCTCCGTGTAGTCGGTTTTATATTTCTTGCTCGGCAATACCATCACCGAGTTGTATACCCAATAGATGATGGCCCTGCAGGGTGGAAACGTTTCAGCATTTCGAGTTTAACTCAAATCGAATGTAAACGAAAATTTGTTTCAGCACACATACACACACTTGGGCACAAGAAAACTAATCAAATTCTCAAATGAAAGTAAATATTTTAACAAAATCAAAGAGAAATTGAATGAGCAAAATTCAACAGAGACACACACTCATATGTTATGGGAAGAAAAAAAAGCAGCACAACTAACAGCAATCAGGTGCAATGTAAAATTTGTTAAATCCAATGAAAATAGAAAGGGGAAATTGGAGCTGGGATTGCATGTGCTTGAAATGCACTTGAAAACAATTAATAAGATTATTTAAAATAAAATAATAATAATATTAATGAAACTATTACAATAAGTTTGTAAGTATAACAAGGTTATGAGGTAATATAATATAAAATTAATTTTTTTAAATTAAATTTTTTATAGTAATTTGTAACATAAAATTTTTAACATTTAGAAGAATTTTAAAAAAGATGAACCAAATAAACAAATTAATTTTCTTTTTGAATATTAAAGTTATGGGCCTTAAGAAATTGGCTTAAATACGTGTATTCCGTAAGAAAATATATTTTAAAAAATCACCTTTAGCAATGAAGTGTTCCTTTTAAATAAAAAATTTCAATCTTTAATAATTTTACTTAAAAATCATTTGCCAAGCAGAAATCACAAAATAAACAAGTCTCAGAAAAGCAGCCCTTAAATGTATGCTACACAAAATTTCTCAGCACAAAAAAAATGTATTAACGGAAAAGGCAATAGACTCACTTGGGATGCGCCTCCGTGTGGCAATCGATGGTTACATCTGTGCCGGATGGAGCGCCAACAAGTTGGTTTGGCACCCAAATCATGGGCGAGACTGCGGATGAGGAGCGGAACAAGAGAGAGGGAGAGGTATGATATGGAACGTTAGCAAATGTAAATGGCACCTGGGGGAGAGCGTTCAGGTGTCGTTGCAAAGCACGCATAAGCGGCAGCATTACGCCTGTTCAACGTTTTCTGAGTCCGTCTGTCTGTCATTTTTGTTAGTTTTCTTCTTCTACTTTTTTTTTTTGAACAGCTTAAAATGAAAGTGCAGTGACTAAGCTGGAAAACTCAGACGCACAGACTCGCACAGCCAACACATATATATATACTATCAGTGGAGCAATATACAATATGGCTAAGACAACACGTCAGCATAAGCGAGGGGGTGGAGAGGTTGGGGTTGGTGTAGAAAAAATTAAGTTTAGCCGGAAGTACGTGCTGTGGATGGGTTTGTCACTTTAGTCTTTACCACAAGCATGGTATGAAAGAGTTTTCCGAGAAGCATTTGTTTCGTGATCGAGAAGCTTATTAAATTTTAATGAAAATCTTTAATAAAGTTGTCCAGATTTACTTATTAAAATATTGTAAAATATCTATTTTAAATTTAAATATTAAAGTCACAAGTAATTTATAAAACTATATATTTATATTTAACATTTGCTCCTCAAATATTTCAATTAAATCCAAAGACTTAATTTAATATTCTTTATACATCTTTCTTATTTTATCAACCTTACTTTAAATATTTTTTAAATTAAATTCTATGAGTCTCTTAATACATTTCTTATTTTTTAAGGATTTTCCACTCAAACTAAACTCCCTTTTCCCCTACCTTAACCCTAATCGTTCAACATCAGTCTTTGTCTCTGTGTCTGCGTTCCAATATATTAAGCCTTCCATCTCACTTAACATAGAATATATGTATGTTGCCTTTTTTTCAGCCAACCTCAACGAAACTGTATATTAGGTTGCGCATTTTACAGCCAGCAAAACCCAACTCTAAACATGAAACCGAAACCGAACCCCCGCAACAAAATTGAAAGGACCTGCGAGCTTGTTGGAAATTTTAAACGCTCCTGACAATGCCTACTACACCTGCAATTCGAGGCTGGCTCTGCTCCAGGACGACTCCGCCCCCCCTGGCACCGCCCTCATCCCATAGGTTCAGCCACGCACAAAACCGTTCATAATAAAATAGAAAGAAAAACACTGACACACATATACACGGTGCGGCGGTACAGAAAAACGCCGTCAAAGTCATACGTGCAGCGCCGGCAAGTGACTTTATTGCAAGTACGTGACGTGAATTATTGTCAAGGGGGGGCTTGGAGGCAGGGGCGTAGTCGGGGGTAGTTAGGAGTTACAGGGGGAAAAGCGCCAGGCTGGCTGAAACTCGTTAGGATTAACAAGCGTTTACTGGCGCACGGCGTGCAATGGAAGCGTAACTTTTACGCCCAGGACACGGTATCTCTCTAACTAAAGTCACTGAGGAAAATTAATATTAATACTAAATTACATTATGGAAAATGTATTATATTTTTTTTTAAGGTTATGGTTTTTTAAATAATTATTTTTACCTTTTTAAAAAGGCATTTGATTACTTTAAAAAGCTTCAAAAGCTTACATCTTTTTATTCCAGATTTATGGGAAAAATTGTAGTAAAAATATTTAATATTATTTAGTTTTAATACTGTAAAATGTAGATCTTTTATATTACAAAAATTACTAATATAAAATGGGTTCCTACGCATAAAATAATAACCTAAAAGAGCCCATATAAATACCATTTAAATTTCCTATATTTTTATTATGTTTACCTAGGCATTCCCACTTTCTTCCAGTGTATTCTATACACATACACGTTGTTATATATCAGCTGCATTAGATGGCGGCAGCTTAGCTGCGTTTGTCACTCATTGCCGGAGCAACGAGCGTGCAGTTAAATTGATGAGCACCAGGTAGCAACATCAGCTCCACCAAGGAATATGGCAGGCCAGCCCGATGGATGGATGCCACAGTGTGCTCTTCCAGCATAGATGGATGGATGGATAGATGCCTGGCTGGATGAATGGCCTCCTCGCGTTCCGGTAAGTGCGCGCGCGTGTTTCAACTAAACTGACAAAAGCGCCTCAACTACGGTCTAATATAATGCGCAGCCCTCATCCCCACAGACTCCCAAACTAACCCGAATTGCCCCTCTATGGGAATAGTTTTCATTCCTCATTTCTGGCATCGAATACTTACACTCCACGTCGAGAATGATCCGCTTGGACACCGAGGGCGGCACTCCGTTGGTGGCAATGCACAGATAGGCGCCCATTTCATTGCGACTTACTTTGGTCAGTGGCAGGACATCGCCATCGTACACAAGAACTGGTATTGGTATTTATATTAACGATGCAGGTGGATGGCCAGGACATGAAAATAAACGTGCCAAGAGCATAGAGAATTTTAAAATAAAATTGTCATCGTCTTAAAGCAATATTGAGCGATGGGAAAATATTACTAGAAAATATTTTCTTGCTCCCAACTTTATTATATTGATTTGTACTTTACAGAAAAAGTTTTTAAATAGAAAATATATCCCCCTTACCTTTCTTCTTCTTCTCAACGGCAATTTCCTCGCCATCCTCACGCCGCCAAATGATTTTTGGTGATGGAAATCCATCGGCTCGGCATGTCATGTTGATATTTTGATTTTCACGCACCGCCACCGAGGAGGGCGTGCTCTCGATGTCCAGTATGTTTGGAGGCACTGCGAAAATATCAATTAACGGAAAATCGGGGTATTAAAAGATGATACTTACCCACAACCTGTAGGTAGCCAACCTGGCTAATCATTGGATTCGTGTTGACCTGGCACATGTAGTAGCCGCGATCATCCTGATGGGCCTGGTTTACGTGCAGCAGCCACGTGTTGTCCGTGTAGGTGATGCTGTAGCGCGGAATCCTCGAAATGACATGTCGGTGGATGGTCAGTATCATTTGCCGGTCGATGTGGATCCAGGCCACCTGCGAGTAACAGGCAATTTCGAAAATCGATTCGCATCATTCGGTCAATTTCCAGCTAATGTCGGCTGTCCCCACAGGGTCTCTCTTTAAAGATCTAACAAACAGTCCAAACACACAGAGTCCTTTGGTCCGAGTCCCTGCTAAACGCATGTGTGTGGAGGTCCTGCCATTATAAATGAACGTCATGTTGTGACGCAGGACCAAGGATAAAGACAGCCTGACAGCTGTTTCCGCATTTTTAATACACTTTTTTTGCGCCTTTGCTATTCGCACTTTCTTTGGGTTTCGTTTTTGCTTTTGCGTGTGACAAGCAGAAGATATGGTACACAGGGAAAAATTATGGTAAAACACTGTCCAAAATATCTTTAATAATGAGATATTATCCTTTGTACTACAACTGAAACTCGTTAAAGATTTTAGATAAAATAAATCTAAAAATCCATGAAGAAATTAATTTCAGTGGTTTTTAAGCTCCTAAAAAAATATGTTGAAATTAAGTTTGATATTATGTTCCTTTCTCCTTTTCTCTGTATGCATCCAGAGGAGGATTGCAAGGATTTCCCCAGCCTTGGGTCAGCTGCAAACTTTTCAAATTTACCCTCAGCCCAAGGACTGACAGCAATGAGTTTCTCGCCTTTCTGCCCCGTTTTTCTACCAACTTTCCCTTATGTCCGCCAGGCCAATGTTGACAAAAGTCCAATAAGACCAAGGAGCAGGACTCGTGTCCTAGCCTGACTGCTACTCCCGGGGACAGTGTTTTATATGAAGTTGATATGGCGAGTAAATATTTGTGATTTGTTATGAGCTCGCTGTGTGTGCCAGCCAGCAGCTGAGGGAGATAAATGATAAGTGATTTTCTAGCCATTTTGTTTGGTCGAGGGCATCATAGGTCCCTGAGTCCGGAGAGTGTCTTTAGCTTTATTGTGGATTAGTTGCATATATGCAGCTCATAAATTGTAGCTGCGAGCAAAGGCAAACAATACGTTGGACTTGCTAATGACAGCTGAAAGTCATCGGAAGACAGAATGCAGAATCCCCATTGATTTGGGGTCAATATTTCGATGAGCCGGCCGATTCAGTGTCCTTAAAGTCGGTTTCCCCTGCCTGTCAGTCAGTCAGTCAGCCGTCGCCTCGGTCCTTGTGCAATTTGTGAAATTGATTTTTGACAGTGTCCGTCTCGGTTTCCAACCAACTCCTTTATCAAGTGGCCGTTGTTCGACCATTGCGTTCAGTTTACGCACGATTTATGACAGTCTGCCTCCCCTTTTGTTCGGTCTGGTTTCAGCCCCTTCTCTTTGGGGGCGTTTTCCCTTTCCTGGAATTTTCTCCCTCCCCATTTCTCACCTTGTAGCCACCCAAATGCTCCACAACGCAGGGCAGATTGGCATCTCGGCCAACGGCGACGGTAACGTTTGGTATCGGCTGGGCGAAGCGTGGCTCATCCATCATGACTGCAAATGGAAAGTGCCAAGGAAAGTCGGTTAGTTAATGAGTGAAAAGGGGGAACAAGAGGAGCATAATTCTATGCCTAAGCATGAACTCCTCTGGCAGGCTTAAATAATTCTCGAATTACAAAACTGAAGGGGTTTTAAGGGAATTAATTATGAGCATTAAGTTTATTATTAAGATACCTTCTCGTCTTAGATACTTAGATATTTATTTATAAACCTTATAAATTTAAAAACTCTAGTATTCTTTAATTTTTTTATAACTCAATTCTTTTCTGGGTTCTGTAGAACATTTCCCTCAAATGTAGTTTCGTAGAAAACTCTTGAAACTCTGTATGAATAATTTGTGGTTAAGGCAAGTTCATAGCCTTCGCTATGGCAACCATAACGAAGTCATTAAAGGCCAGCAGAGTGTGCCGGGTAATAAAAATAAAGAAGTGCAAATGTTGATGGAGGAGCAATAGCAGCTGTTGCCGGAAATCCCTGGCCCACAGGCCAAATATAATCAACAGCAACGGCAGTAGCAGTAGCAGCAGCAACAGTGGCAGCCGCAGCCGCAGCGTCATTATGAAATAATTAAACAAAGCAATTTTTTATCTGGCCCCGGGAATGGGAATGGTATGGGGGAAAAGCCAGGGAAATGGGGAAAATGGCAGCACGTAGTTATAGCCTGTTGAGGCTGCTGCTGCTGCAGCTTTTGTCCTGGCACGAGTATTTTCCTCCTCTATGCATTCAGCTCGTGTTCGTGCCGCTGTCTTTGCTGCGGAAGTGCTGAACAAAAAAAAAAAGAAAAATAAAATGCTGTCTATTTTCTCGCTCGACTCAAGGATACCTCAGATCAGATACTAGTTGAATTATTACCTTAAAATTAACTAAAACTATTACAAAAAATTTTAGAAAAAGCTTTTCGTCTAAAGTAAGAACCTGTACTTGTACATCTCACATTTACATTATGTATGTAGGTAAATTATTATTTATTTTGTATTTAAACAATAAAATTAAATAAATAAATATTAACTATAGGTATATTTTAAATAAAATATAAATAAAATAAAATAGGGATAACTGTGTAAATTTCTTTCTATCCTAAATACTCTAAAACACCTTTGCACTCTTGCGTAGGTAATTGGTATGAAAAAAACATGGTCTGCCTCCTGACCAAGCCGATGGGGGCCGTGTTTCCCGTTATCTGCGTCGTGCAGTCGGCACACGCCTCCCCTCACTGCCACGCCCCCTTCTGGTAGGTAGGCACCAGCATTGCACCTGCCTCACGGTTCACGGCTTTTGGGGGGCTAGAGTTTTGGGTTGCCGGCGAGGACAAGCGGCGTTGCCAACGTTTTGAGGTCTCATTTTCTTAATTAAATTATGACCAGATCTGACAGTTTCAACATGGCGAAAGAACACGTATTTGGTAGCGGAAACACGAGCGTATGGAAAGCTTGTTAAAGGATTTTTGAGAAAAAAGGTGGCTAAGGAAAAGGATATACGGGAGGTTCAAGAGGTTGCAGTTTCATTAAATTGATTAAAATGAAATTTTATTATTAAAAAAAATAAGTTCAATGTATTTAATATATTAATCATAGTAAAAATAATAATAGTAAAAAAATTTAAAAGGATTAGCTAATATTTAATTTATAAATAGTTGTTCAAAACATAATAACACGAAAAAATGTATCGGCCTTATGAAAATAAATTTATAAAATTAGGTAATTCTTTTAAACCCTACTTATAAATATTTAAAATTAATGTTAAAACAACAAAATGTGTTAATTTTATAAGCCTTATAACAATTATTTTAAGTAATTATATTTTTTATTTGTTCTGATAGAAAACTATATAATCATCGACTTATCACCAAACTAATCCTAACATCAACGAACAGTAAATAAATTCATTTTTAAGCCACTGATAAAGTCACATTGCTTATTTGCCTATATGCATTTTAATTGAAATTTTAAATTAAAGTGATTTAGAAATCGAACTAAGCTTACCGTGCGTCACCAGATTCGTCATGTAGATGAGGAACATAATCCGTCGATTTGTGAATCGACTGGGGAATATATTCAGTGCTATCAGCAGCAATTTAATTACTGTTAAAATAAACATTTTACTATTTTCTTAGTTGCTTTTGTGTTTCGTTAAACGTTGTATTTATCTATGATAGATGTTATATATGTATATTCGTTGAATTATTTACACACACTGCCGTTGGCATTGTTTGGGCCACATTTTTTATTTTTTAATTTTTCTTCCACGTTCAGTATTTATTTATTTTTCTTTCGTTTTGTTAAAACATTTATTTGATTTGCGTAATTTAATTTGCACACACAAGTGAACACTTTGGCAATTCAAATTTCATTTAGCGTAAAGCTTTAAAAATCGCTTAATTCACTTGACGCGTCGAATTGCACTTTGGCCATTGTTTCTGTTGTTGTTGATGCGGTTGTTGTTACTGCGGACGAAACAATGAAAATAAAAATAAAAAACTGCAGGAAACACACGCGGAGAAAGCGGAGAAATGGCCACCGAGGAACGCCGATTTCAGGGGATTATGGCATTTATTATTATTATGGCAGTCGTCCTGCCATTTGCTATTGTACTCCTGCTCTGGCTCCTGCTACTGCTCCTGCCCTTGCTCCTATTATTGTTGGTGCCTGGGCTTTACAATGTTGTATGTTGCACAACTACAACTTACACTAGCAAGTGTAAATTTATGGATCGAAACTGAAAATACCCTTGAGGTATTAATAATTATAGATAGATAGATAGAAAAATAAACTGAAATATAAACTTGAAACTTTTGAGAGTATGAAACTGCGCATAGATTTAAGAATTCAAATTGTATAATATTATTTTGTATATTATTTTCAGATGTATAAAAATATGGTAAAAATCTTTAAAATATTTGGGTTTTAAAGAGAATATTATCCTATAATATTGTACATATCCAAAAGGTCTTATATACTCACTGACCTTTGTTGATTGTTAATTTACAATTTTAAAAAGTTAACTCTCTTGAAATTCCGTAATACTCAGATTTTGTGGTAATTTTTAGAAAACTTAGCAATTAAAATTTCCTCAATAAGCTTCTTGTTTATTTGCAAACTTCAAATTGCCTTCGAATTACCCTTATTGCAAGCTGGAAAACAATGAAAGCTACCATTGCAACTTGGTGTTTACTGCAGGGAATCCCCTTGCTTTGAAAGGGTTATGACTGGTTGTTTTCGGCACTCCGCTTGGCCAAAAACCAAGTTCATTTGGCTGGGCTCGCCCTGTGCCAATGCAACATTTATTATTAATAGCACTTTATTCCGGTCAGCCGTCGTTCGTACGATATATGTACATATAGACGAATATGGGCACGTATGAATGCGTTTCATTGATGTTACTATTTTATGGCCCCGGCAATGCGTTGTGTGTGTGTTACTACATACGATGGATGGGATGGGGCCGGCAGTAACGGCTGTGTCATTGTAGCAGTTACTTTTAACGGTCGCCGTCATCGTGACCGCTGATTTCAGTTGTAACCGTTGTTACCAACGGGATATGACGGCATTTTCATTGCACTTCAATGGCCTTTGTTGCATTTTTTTTAACATTTTATGCTCGAAGGGAATTCCGAAGAAAGAATTGAGTTTGCCATATTGCGGCTTTTAAGTATAAGTGGCAATCCAAGGATGTTGGTTAAGAGGTAATTAAATATACCTATATGGGTGTGGAAAAGGTTTCCTTTTAAGATTGGTTTGAAGAAGAGATTTAAGTAAAAATATTTCATGTTTATATTTTCAAAAACCTTTTTCCAGAAATCATTAAAGAGCATCCTACAGTCTTTATGTATAACCACCAATTTTGTTTCTTGTTTTTCCATTGCCATGCACTTTAACTGACTGTTAGGCTGACATTTCTGCTGCACTCACTGACTTGGTCGCGAACAATTTCGCAAAATGAAATATGAATGAACATTCCATATCAGCTTCCTGGGTTGCCAGACTCATCCTGGGCTGCTCTCCCATCCTCGGAGCTTCTCTCCTGCCACCGGAATACCGCTGATCCATTTACTCAACTCAACTGAATTGCCGCTCCAATATATAAATATTTGATTCCTCCCGAAAAAAAAAAATATTGTTTGGGCTGATACATTTTTTGGTAGCTGAATATCCGCTGTCTGATACAGGATTTAAATATTAATGCTCTTGAATTCATTAATTTGTATTTTATATTTTAAGCTATTTGGTAATTAAAATGTCAGAACAAATCGGATTTCTCCAAAAACTATCTGAGTTAACAAATATATAATTATTTTAAAGGGTTTTTATGAACCGTTTTTAATACATTAATCAAGTTATTCATCTAAAAAAATAATTAAGCAATATTAAATACGTATTGTTCTTAATTCTCATAGCAATTATATTTCTTTTTCCATTATTTTTAATTAAATAACAAAAATAACCCCGACAAGCGTAAAAATCAATTGAAATGACCTAGAAATCGCCGTCAAACCATTAACATGTGTCACCAGCAAAAGGATACAGATCCCAAACAAAAATCACATACACTGTGCGTGTGAGGGGGCGTGTCTTTTTGGCCTTGATGTGAATGTGAATGTGTTTTTGAACCCAAAATGGGCGTTTTGTTGCCTTTGCTGGTGCTTTTCTGACATTTTTTATTGCCAACAACATTGTTTAGCTGGGCTTTTGGCCGCTCTTTCGTTACGCCCCCATTGGCCAGGGCCTGGTTTTCAAGTAATTAGGTTGAAATTACAAATTATGGGGTCTATGTACCAGATTATTACGACAGAATTGAGAGGGCTAGCTGGGGAAAATTACGGTTGAAAATCGTGGAAAACAAATGTTCAAATTTTTTTTTGTTGTTGTTTTTACGAGCCCAGACTATTTTTGCCCTTTTCCAAAAACGGACAACAAACGGCAGCAACAGCAACTGAAAAGAGAGCTCGTTAAAAAGCACTTAGGGGGAAAAATCAGGGACGCAGAGGCAGTTGGGGTAATTATGATGCAATCAGTCTGCCAGAGTCCAGTTTTAGGCCAACTTAACAAGCTTGACATGTATAAATTGAAGCCAAGTTGCGTTTCCGCTGGCAGTAGCGTTTCGCTTGCAAACTCCAGCTCAGTTGTGACAAGTGAAATTTTCGCATTGTGCTAGAATTTCAAACCAAAAAAAAAACTTAAAAAAAACGAGAGCAAATCCAAAGCGAATTGAGCAAAGACAAACCATAAAAGACAGCCTCAACTGCACACTCAAGCCGGAATACAATGTAAATTATGCTCGAAGGTAGCAGAAGAAATGGCATTCATGGCTGTCATCTCCTGCTCCAGCTCTAGCTCCTGCTCCTCCTCCTCCAGCCCTCCTGTTCCAGCCCTTCCTGTGTCTGTCTCTGCCTCTACTTCTTTGTCTGCGGCTGCGACAGGAGAATTGCAGAGTTGTCCGCCAGGCAGCTGAGCAATGCCCGGAGATCTGACAGCCAGCGCGCAAATGGAATTGTTCGCAGATGTCTGGAGGGGGGATCAGAGGAGAAGTTCCGACACAGAAGAGCGGGCACACTATGCCAAACAATTTGGAAAATTAAGTTTCAAATAATATTAAATTAAAAACATTTAAAATTCAATATTCAAATAAAAAGTATATTCAAATATAGTATATAATATATTAACAAAGTTCTATGTAACTTATCTTCTTTCTGTTAAATAAAAAACTAAAAAATTAATAACTACCGAAAGAAAATGCTTTTAAGCCCATTGTCTCTCTGTAACCAACACATCATCTTCCTTCTCAACAATTCCTCTCCAAACATTTACAACGAAAAACCAACAAATCCTTTCCTTTGTTTTTGCATTAATAACCCAAAAAATAACACAGAAAAACGATTTGATAATTTTACAGTCATTGTGTGCAGCCTTGGAGTGCTAATTAGTAAATGTTTTGTTTTCCCCTCAATTATCCTTTGTTCGAGCTTTGGGGAAAAATAACAATCTGGCAGAATGCGCCCCGAGCAGTTAATGAGCTTGAGGCGAAAATGCAGAAGAACACGTATCCTTGTGGTCCATTTTGGTAACCAAATAGCTTACGGTTAGTTTCCACGAAAGAGAGAAAGCATTTTTGGTTGGGAATACTAGTTTGCCTCATTAGAAATGTAGAGAAATTAAATTGGGATTTAGGAAGGGTAATGTATACTTGTTTGGTTGTTTTAATTTAAAGAAGAAAGATTTAAACTGGTTATTGAAGCATTAGAAACAATGTAATTTTGATTAAATATTATTTTAAACTGGCTTTAGTTTTCTAGTAATTCGGAAAGAAAATAAATACAAATTTAAGAATAATATAAACTATGAAAATTGGCTTCTGTAAAGTTTTATTTGTTTTCTAGTAATTAATGAACAAACAAAATGAACATAACAAAACAAATTCAAATTAAAAAATAATAAAAACAATAATTTAAGAGAACGACAATATTTTTATTCTAAATTTTCTTTAACAGAACCGTCACTTCCTAGTTTTGCAGCTTTATAAATCCTATAAATCCAGTGTGCTTTGTCCTGGTTAACTTGGTTGTATCTTAAAATTTTTTAATTAATTGAATAATATTCCTATTAATTCAAAACTGCAAACCTTTTAAACAACTCCCTCTTGTTATTTCCCTTGTAAGCCCAATTAGAGTTCACTTGTTAGCAAATTTCATTGTCTGACAGCGATTACATTTCAGATTTCTGCTTCACTCTATCAGAGAACTGTCAATCCCCGTTGCTAAACGTACTCTTTGAAATGCAAAAACAATTGATTTATTAATGCACTCGATGGCAATAACACCCACTGGCTGGCTGCTGGCTCCTTGTTATCCTTCTCCTGCCACCTAGTGCAATGAACCAGAAAGATGATGTTTGAATAACGAGCCAAATGATGGAAATAGACGAACAGAAAAAATGAAAGACGATGATACCCAAAAAAAAAAAAAAAAGAAACAGAGTACGGGGAAGCCCCGGCCAAATGCCGCTAGACTCCAGTCGGGTTTTCTCTTAGTTCCCGGCTCGAGGAGCAGTAATTCCTTTACAAGCTGAAGGATATTAAAAACAAGAGAGGAGTCGAAGCTGCTGCTGCTGCTGCAGCAGGAAGCAGGGAGAATGTTGCATAAACTTAACATAAATAATGGAAGCAATATTTCAGCTGCAGGAGCCAGAGCAGGGCCAAGGAGCAGCAGAAGGAGCCAGGATCCTGCGAGCAGAGAGAGAGAGAGTCCACGGACCAAGTACCGAGTAGCAACAAATGAAGTTTGGATGACTTGCAGCGCCGGCTGATTGCCGTGAAATTTATGTGGCACAAGGCTGAGCGAGCAACCGTCTCGTCTTGAGCTGCAGCTGTATTTTTAATGAATTTTCCCCTCGCACACTTGCCTGCAGAATGCAAATTACTAAAAATAAAATAATAGAAAGGGAAAACTCAAACTCGGGCAACCGTACTCAGTCGCTTTCCCCGGGTTTCCTGCTGCGCTTTCTGTTGCTGCACTCAGGTTTGGCGAAAATTTTAACGATCCAACCGCAGAAATTTATTGTCGCCTGCTGTTGCGGCACGAATTATTTTTATGACCAACCGCACTCACACATGGAATTAATTTTAATTGTTGAAAACACTGGCGAATAATTGATTTTTAATTCGCTTTATTAGCACCAGAGTACTTTTATTTATTTTCAGAGTAATTTGCCATTAACTTGTACGTGTTTTGGATTTATCTATGATTTATTTATTATTTTGGTTCCCAGAATTTTCTTCTTTTTTTGGTTTTTTTGGTGGCAAACTCGCGGGGCTGACTTCCACTTCCGGAGCAAGTTCGAGCCAAACTGATTTCGCATCGGCAAGCTCAATGGTTCGCTTCATTGGCAAAGGCGACAGGACCTCGGCCCTCGGAGCCGAACGCTCTCTCGCTTCGTGTTTGCTCGTTGGCTTGCTTCGTTCTATCCAAAGTTTCGTCAAGTTTCGAAATCGTTTTCGGCGCAGGCGTCGGCTTTTTTCGAACGAAACACGTGCTGCTCTCGGCTGTGAAAGAAATTCGAGGCGAAAGCGGAACCCAAATCAAAACAAATATTTTTCGTTAGCGCCTTTTTTTCCCCCGAACTTTTGCTCTTCGCGACAAAAATGTGGGTGAAACACAGTGAGAGAGAGAGGGAGAGAAAAAGAGAGAGTCCGGAAAAAGAAAGTACAAAGGCACAACAAGAACAACAACAACGTGTAAGCAACGCATAAATCTCATTGGCCAAGAATGTGTAAGCCAAAATTAATTCCAACGAGCGAACCGGCTTTTCGCTGCGGTTTCAGGCCTCCATAATAAGGGTTGACTTGAACTTGAATGGGGATTTATGAGAGGATGTGGGATTACGATTCCCGTTAGCAAAGGTGACTTAATCCGGAAATATTTGAAGGAAATTTAAAGCGGTGTTCAACGAAAAGCCAAGTTTATTGGACTCTTATGGTATACCTTTCAGAGACCAAACAGATCCCAAACGAATTCTAATATCACTCACCTTTTAAATAATAAATTCTTCTATTTCTATATAATTTATTTATACTTAGAAATAATTTTAAAAACGCCTTGAACCTTGCGAAGGCTGTCCTGAATATCAAGAAAATATTTATTTAATATTATTATAATAAAAATTTGATCTTTCGACTAAATATCCAAAAAATAAACTGTATGTAAGTCTAAAATTAGAATGAAATACAACGTTGTTTTATTATTGAAAAAGTACTTTCTATTTATTCTATCAACAACATTTGTAATGTTAATTTGTAATGTTAATTTGTAATGTTTAATTTCTAAACAGATAACCTCTATCATCATATCAACTCAAAATCTACATATTTCCCTTGCCTTTCCGAATTTCCAATACACTCATAAGTAACGAACATTTTCCGAAAAAGAAAACATTTTCAAAGCAAGGCTCGTGGGCGTGACATTTTGCCTATCACAACAGAACTTGTATTGGGTTCTGCTCGGGCAGTCATAACGCACAAGTGCTCTGCCACGGAAACTTGGGGCTGAGTGTTACGCAAGAAATATACATACATATATTCTATTTCCCCAGCTCATCCCGGCGGCCTTCTGGCCACCCAATGATTTCTTAAGTTTTAATGCAACATTTTGCTTTGATATCTGCCAGTTCTGTGGGTAAGTTGTTGCTTTCCCGGTATTGTTGCACCCATTCCACAGCCAGTTGTGTCGGAAATCCAAGTTGATGTTTTCTTTATAAGTTCTCCAAGTAAACAAGGGGCCCACTTCCTTTATGCCAGGACCACCGCAGGGATGGGCAGAACGAATGGGGGATTCTCAGGAAGTGCGCGCTTATGCCAGGAATTTGTTTTGTCTTTGGCGTCCTACAATCTTGTTTGCTTTTCTGGCATATTGCGGTTGACTTTTGCCAGTCGGAGTGAAAGAAAAGGCCCCGCAACCAAAAGCCCGAAAAATATGAAAATCCATTGAAGTCTGGTGGCTGTAACTTTAATGGAGATTCTCTTTGTGGTCCCTTTATAGTGTGTGTGCCGATGCATCCATCACCCGGCCAGGGAAAACTCATCATAAAGTGAAGTGGATGAGAGACTCCCATTCCCACTCCCATTTCGATTCCCCTGCCCATTCCCATTCCCACAGACACTGCAGATGGAGCTGAAGAAGGATTTACAGCATCAGCATATGGGCATCATCTTTATCCGAGTGTCTGTGTGCTCCTCCTTTTATATTTATTACATCATTCGATGGCACAAACTCGCATATTAAGTGGATTGATGTATTAATATTTAAACGGCGATTTGTGGTTTGCGGTTTCTGGCTTAAGTTGCTCGGGGAACTTGACTTGGGCGGGTAGTTAACCCTTAACCCTTTCACGAACATATGGCAGCCACTTTCAGTGGTAATCATGTCGGGATATCGATAACTGCATCCCTTCTCCTCATCCGGTCACATCGAGAGGCAACCTTTGACCTTCCTCGCGGAC
Organism: Drosophila bocki; assembly: GCA_008042715.1. NCBI lineage: Eukaryota > Metazoa > Arthropoda > Insecta > Diptera > Drosophilidae > Drosophila > Drosophila bocki. The sequence continues at coordinate 1,695 of VNJY01002359.1, read as the reverse complement.
ATATGGAAGCCATTTTCCTTGGTAATGAGACATCTGCATATCGGGGTATCGATGGAAGTAGTCTTACCTCTTTGATGCCTCATTATTCTTCAAGTTTTCCGCTTCCTCTTCCCCTGGTCTGGTCACATTAAAAGGGAGTCCTGGGCAAACTCTTTCTGTGTGTGCGTGGCTCATAAATTAAACATAAAGTCGCTCGCCTTTTTATACATTTTATACACTGCTGCAGCCACCGACAACTTTTCCGAGGTCGGAGCCGAACATGTTTGGAAAATGTTTATAAAATGACGCAGAAAGCGTACAAGTCATAAATAATGCGTTCGAGCTGGAGGAAACTGGCAAATAAAAGAGGGAAGGTGTGCCTAGCCTGGGAAGACTGAGTTGGAGTGTCGCAGTAATTTGAAATTAGCACGCGTTTGACATGCAAATATTGGGGAACAAGCTGAGACCCCAGCTTCCCCAGCTGGAAATCACAACTACAGCAGGCAACACGGCGTATACGCAATATCCCACCCATTAAGAAGCCCCTTTTTGATGAAGGATGGTCTGAACAAGGGTCAGCTTAAGATGTCCCTATTATTGACCATTCCTGAAGCTGTTCTGCATACAAATAAGTTTGGAACTTTAAGGAGACCTACGGAAGATCAATCTAAACTTTATTTCCCCCCGCTCCCATTATCCTTTTATTTGTGGGGGAATGTCTTTGGCAAATAAATAAATTGCAACTGACACATGCACAATTATTTACAATTAATTACGCCTGAGACACACGAGTGTCCATCCCTTTCCTCTCTCCCGGCATTGATTATCCCACTCACATATGCAGTTTGGGGCGTTCCTTCCGCCAACACACATATTACACAAACACAATCGATTAACATTTAATTGCACAAGCGGCTGATGGGCTTCGGTCCGCACATTCCGTAATCGAAATTATTGTTGAGGCCTCTGCGCCAGAATTCGTCGCACTATTCCGGATGTAGGGTATATATGCACATTCCATATGAGGTTGCAGCTGGTTAGCCCTTCAGGTGCAGACTGCCCATCAATGAACAATGAAATTAGGAGCTGCAACCAGGAGCGAGGCAGCCTCCGTTCTGGGAAGGATGTTTATCAACCAGGTTAAAGCAGCCTCCAAAGCCGAGGGGCAATTTCACACGGATGCTAATGCTCACCAAAAATAACCCAGAACCTAAAAAAAGAAAACTCTGAAGACGTTTGCATGGCTGAGGTTTCCCATTCCGAAATACTGTGACAACAAGCAACAAATATTTCCGCATTTCACACGTTTTTCCTCAGCCCGGAGGCGACGGCGGAAAAGAGGGTAAAATTCCGCAAATGTTGCGCCAAAAATAACATTTGAATACCAAAAAAAGGTTCTTTATTCGCAGCCTCCTCGCAGCCTAACAAGAATGGAGCAGGGGACTGCCAGTGGAATGAAAATGGAAATGGAGACGACTCTATTCGGAGGGATTTTCGGGGAGGGAATGTTTCTTCATTTGCGAGTGAGTGAATAAGTGACACTTTTTTCGCTGTTGTTTCCCAGAGCAGACAAAAAACCAACAAACTGAACCAGAGTTCTGAATGATTTTTCTAAATTGCTCTGTTTGCTCTGCACTTTTGCGTCTCGTTTATTTTTTCTGTTGTGTAACGGATCCGATTGAATATCGTTGAATCGCGTTTCAGTACGTTAATATT
>VNJY01002358.1:0-15252 GCA_008042715.1 Drosophila bocki | reverse complement strand
GAGGAATTCAGAAATTCATAGTAATACGCCGCGAATGGCGGCCGTTTTTTTGTTTACCTTTTACGGACGATGTGACCGTAGTCGTATTACCAAAATAATCCAAGCAAAATTCAAGCCAAATTACACAAAATTACACATATAGTGGTCTCTTTCAAGGTTCTAATGAAGTAGCTAATTAATGAAAACTGCATTAGTGTATCATATGGGCATTAGCACAGTATGCAAACCGGGCGTCTCACAGTAAAGCACACATCAATCTAGCTTTAAACTTCGAACTGTTTCTATTTAAAAATATACATCATCTAAGAGTGCGAGTTTTTAATCTATTACTTTGTGTACTGTTAGAATATTTAACTTAAAAAATGAGTCCTAATGTTCCTTTAAATATGCGCCACAACTCTTGAATGTCAGAATGTCAAAGCAGGGCGCTGGAGGAAAAGATCTTCAGACCAGTCCGGTTCGCAGAAGGATTATAGGAGAAGGATAGCTTTATTTGTTTGGTTACCCCCCAAGAATGGGTTATGCATGCATTTTTTATTACGCTGACAGAACATAAAAGGAAAATATACATAAAAGTCGGCAAAGGTGTTTAGTGATGCCTTCCGCCCGGCTGCTTGCTTGTGGAGTTCCCTGATCTAAGGAGCGGAGTTCAGTCTGCGCTGGGACAGGCTTCTGACTCCTCGTGGAGCACACTTCGTTTTTAGCATACACACACCCCCATGCTCGCTACGACACTGAAAATGGCCGCATCAGTTGCACACTTCCGCCATCGGAAGTTGTATATGTTATTAGCCGAGCGAGGAGCCAAGTTTGCCCAGTGACAGCTGGACAGACGGAAGCGTCAAGCTCAAATTATGGAATGAGGAGAGGATAACGCGAGTGTGTGTGCCTCGGAGATCAAAAGTACAAGTCCTTGGCTTGACGCTTTTGTCAAGCTTCTGGTGCTGCCTCCCGCCCTGCCTGCTATAAAATTAATATCCGGTGTAAATAAAAAATAAATTTTGGTCCTCCCCGAGCTTGGCTCCCCTTGCTTTTAAACAAGCATCAGCAAACTTCCGTTGGCGGAGATGCTCGGCTCGCACTTTCAGAGTACATTTGTTTGTCTTAAGCCGGAAATTGAAAAAAATGCACAAATTTTGTGTTGTTCTTCGCTGCTTTGCCCGAAAGTTTTCGGCTTCAACTTTGCATTTTTCTCTGGATGAAAACTCTCTGCATCCTTCTGCTGTATATTTATAAAACCACTTTATTGTATTTTTCAATTACCTTTAAAAATTGACAACAAAAGACCCTCGTGGGAGCCGGGGGCGGAGATAGGGCGCCGAGAGTAATAAAAATGAAAGGACGGCGAATGCAAATTACAAGGAATATTTAATTACGAAAAATTCGCATAATTATGTGGACTGGCCAATGTGTCGTGTCTACCTCTGCCTGCTATACGGGCGCATAAATAAAGCGACGTTGCGGCTACTGTCATTCTTCCTCCTTCATCCTTGCAGCCTTCCCTGCGCCTGACGTCATCGTCAATAAAAACGAGAAGCTGAAAAAATGGCTAAAGGCTGGAGAATACATATGACTCGAAGCGGAAATCAGGAATCGCAGCTTATTTAGCTCCAGAGTAATTACTGTGTTCCCTAAAATGAGGCCAGACTTAATAGAAAGCCCACACTTAATAGAATAAACTATTGGCTTGTGCATATTTTCTTAAAAATTCATTTTATAAACTAATAATTAAGTAAGTAAATGTAAGTTAAATATAGCAGAAACAGGTTCCGATCGGAGTTACCTAAAGGGTCGTATGCGTAATTTTTTATCAAGTTCGATTGCTCGGACTGTTGCGGTCTGGTCTGAGAGCTGAAACTCATTATGATAATTTTGCGGTGCGGATGAAACACTTCGGACTGGCAATTAAAAATCTGCCATTATGCAGACATGTTACAATCTCATTCGCTTGCAGTTTCTTTTCGATTTTTATGCAATTTTAATTTGCGTACACATTGTCATATAGCCAGCACGAGAAGAAGAAGCCAAGAGCAGCAGGTTCAACGAAAAGAGGGAAAATTATTTAAAAATTTAATAAAAGCAGCTGCGGGAACCACAACAACGACGAGGGGAACAACAATCACGCTGTTGACGAGACGTAAACAACGTTGATGTTGACGTCGACTCTATTAAAATTTTCGCCTGATCAACAAGACAACGCCGACTTCAGAAAGCCTTGCACCTCCGCGCCCTCCGTTGTTATTGTTACTTGTGGAGTCTGCCAGCGACGCCATTTCGTTGTTTGTTTGCTTCACCTTGTGAGTGTATTCCATTGTGTGCACAGGGCAGGGGACAGCGCGAAGACGGCAAAGGGAGACATTGCAAATAATTATGAAATTCCTGTTGCCTGTGGAGCACTGCAAAGGGATTTGGCCTGTTTACCGTCGCCGTGTGAAGGATAACACAAGACATGACTCAGCCTCTTTTGGTCGCCGATAGCCTTGATAAGCTAAGCGTCTCGGCCGAGAGCAGCAGACGGACAGTAACCTTAAAACTGTCCAAATGGGAATAGGAAAACTTATCAAAAGTGTTGAGCTTACCAGGGCGTTCAGACCCAGTGCCGCAAACCACTTGACAGCAAATTGTTTTCCTTCCTCTGGCTATCGGTGCGCGTAGTTTTCGGCAACATCACAAATGGTGCAACTGCAGGGCAAAGTCCCCTCCGCACTCTCTCATTACCAATCCCCCACCGAAAACAAATTCAAAAGGCGAAGCCCGACAAACAACTTCTGGCCAATAAGTAAGCGAAACTTTTTGCTTATGTTTTGCGCAAACAAATGTGCACGGGAAGTTCTGCTACTTCTTTGCCTAGCAGGTAACAAAAGTTTGCCAAAGGCCAAATTGATTTGCAGAATGGTGGGTCTCCCGAATAGAGGCGTGGGCGTGATTGCGTAAAGGGAAATATTTCCTATATATTTTCATTTTGGCTCTCTTTGACATGGTGGGTGGCCAATTAAAAGCCTGGCATAAGTCCGGCAATCAAAGACTAAGTTTAAATGATGGTGAGCTAGGGAACACACAGTGGAAGTCTTAGAAAAAGACTGAAGACTTCCAAAATTACCTGTAATTGCAAGGTCTAACGAAAGCAATTGGGTTGATAGGAATCCCGAGTCAAGCCTCTAGCACACAGGACACATTTATGTGGGAATTTTTCCGTTAAGATCGCTTAAGATCAGTGGTGCCCTAAGCTGATATTTTTATTTTACTAAACTCTTCCATGTAAAGAGTACTTATAACTCAAGGGTACTGTCCGTAGTGAAACGTTCACAGACATTAAAATTGTCTAATTGTTTCACTTAACCAGGTTCTACTGTTGTTGGAGCCTGGACAGGATTCTTTCTATTTCAATCCATTTAATTAATTTTTAATGTCGCTTTTTTGCAATTTCAATTCAATTTTGAAAACACTGCCGCTCGTCGCGCAGTTTGGTTAGTTGGATTGTTGCGCACCTGGAAATCCATTAAATTGTCGCCTGGGCAAATTGAGAATTACGATGGCTGGGCCGCCCACTTCCCTTGACTTTGGCAAAAAGCTCAAGACAAAAGCCGAAGTGCCATAAAAGCTGCCAAGCTATATAAATGTGGCAACAATGTAAACTGTGTCAACTCGGAGGTGGCGTTGTGGTGCTCTCGAAAGGGTCGGGCAGGCCAAGCCGCAAAAAGGCCAGTGGGGGCAGGTTGAAAAAGGGCTTCGTGATGACTGCGTGAGCCTTGCTTGTATTGGACATTAATATTTGCATATAATTGATAATTTAACGAAGATTAGTTAACAGAAGTAATCTTAAAATAAACTTGCTAAATAAGAAAACGGTTTAACTTTTAAAGTTGAGTTCATGTGAAATTCAAAACAAAATATGTATAACAAAATTTGTTTGACAGTTCTACCTTATATAGTATATAAAAAAAAGAACATGATATACATTTTGTTTGCTATATTATTCCATAGTTAAAGGGTGCAATACCCCACTGTGAGACAAAGTGTGGCCTTGCTATCGCCTCACGCGACCATCCCCCTCGGCGGACGCAAAGTAATTTCTTAACGCCGCCGGAGCAATGCGAGGACGACAATTTTGCAATCGCCATTTTGTTGACTAAGAAATATCGAAGCCATCTTGAAGTGCGAATATGCTGCCACGTCAGGGCACTCGCACACACACAGCCAGACAGGCACACCCACAGAGGATACTCGTCCCGCAAAACAGAAATGTTGGTCTTAGCCCGGTTCATTCCCCCCGTCCCGCCTCCCCGGCCTGCGGTGGCTGCTTGCAGAGTGGCAAGCGAGCGGTCTGCGCACTCCTGCGCCATCGCCCCCTTCCGGCACGTCCTGCCACTGGCATACATTTCCTTGGCTTCCGTTGACTTCCTCTTGGCCCTCGCGCGCCTGTCCTTTTGGTTACAAATTAAACTTCCGTATTTGTTTAGAAATCCATTTGTTAAATTACTTTGCCCAACAAACAAACATATTCAGAGAGCCAGGGCCGACCAGGAAGAGTGGGACGGTGACCAACAGAGAAATTGCCTTTTTGCAAATATGAAAAATGAATTGCATTTGACTGCAGCAGGAGCAGGCTAGGGCCTACACATAAGCCGATTCCTTCAACTGTTGGCTAAACAACAATAATTTATTGCCAGGCCATAATGCCTAAAATGCATTTGATAACTCCATAAAAGCTTTGTCGCTGCCTCTCTCTCTCTCTTCAATCGATGTGTGAAAATTGATTTTTTCCTTTATTATTTGCTGGATGAAAAAGTTATAAAGCATAACTGTAAATAACGAATAGAGAATGGATATAAAAACAAACACAAAATGTTTACACAAATGTTCACTGAACGCGTGTTTAGGCCCCGATATCAACCCGGATGTAGGGCCACTGGGGAGTTGGCCAAATCTATGTGGGAGAATGTGTTTCTATCTAGTACAAAAAGCTATAGGTAGTGCAGTAAAAAAAGGACTTGCTTTATTTTGAAAGAGTTGTTTGAAATTTTAAAATGAGCACCACGATATTAAGTCATTGACAAACGGTAAAAAGTAAATATTAAATCGCTATAAAAATAAGTTTAGGAATAACACTGATTCAAAGTGGACAGCGTAAAAATGAGTTTCAAAATCAAGCAAGATGCGGCCGAACAGATCTAGAATGCTTGAGAATATGCTGCTGCTGCAGGTTTAAAAGAGAGGTGCTGGCTTTAGAGATTTTTACACTCTCCATCACAAAATATTCGGTGTCCTACGATTTAGCAATATAATAATAGATCTTTGTGATAACTGTACCATTATAAAGAAGCCATGTGACGTATTTAAGTATATAAAAATATTTTTAATTATCATCAGCATTAGCCTAATTGATTTAAGGTTGGGTTTTGTAAATAAATAAACGTGATATGTTTGTCTGAAATGCATTGATTAATATGAAATGTTTGCCCTACGATTGGGTCGCGAGCCGTGCATAACTGAAATGGATTTAAACGGATTTGCACGGCAATCAACGAAAAAGGAAAAACATTTTAAGCCCTGGTTTGGTGGGATGTCTTCAAAGGATCTCTTGCAGTATTGATAGTTCGTCTGACTGGTTAGGAACCGCGTCGTTTGCTTTCGCATATAGTGCACCTGCTACTCCGCCCAGATCCTAGCCGCACCATAGCCCGAGAACCCTTTGATGGCCTTGCCAACGAGCTCAGCTGGCTCGACTCTTTTCTTTTCCATCGCTGTCGTTGTCGCCGCGTGAAAATGGTCCGCTTTGTTTGGTGTTTGTTTGTCGACACTACTCCGAGCACGAGAGGGCTGGCTTCTTGCCTCCCGTCCCTTTCGACTGCGATGGCATTTCACTTAGGGCAAACACCTTGGCTCAGTCCCCGCTTCTGCCGTTGGCTGTGCGCATTTTTATGCTTTGACATTTTTACGGTCCGCCTTTTTACGGCACTGGCAGCTGACTGACTTCAGACTAACTGCTGCGAAACTGTTCCCGGCCCCGTTGGTGAGGCGGCGGGAGAGGGAGAATCGGACCGATGACTCTGGAGTTGCTCCCCGTTTGCTAATAAAGTCCTTTCAGTGGCCTTTGGATGGGTTTCTTTACTCCTTTGGTCTGGTTTGCATTTCTTGTATTTGACTTTAATGCGCATTCAATAAAACTTAATGCGAATTTTGCCTGCATGCAAATTTTATAGTCGTACAGAGTTCACAATATCAAAAGAAAATAAATAAAAAAAATAATGTCAGCGGAGTTCTTTCTTTTGGGAAAAGTTTCCACTAGTATTGGTTTTATATGTTGTGTACTATTTGTGAAGACGTATCCAATAAACAATGAAAATAATTACAAACAATAGATACAACGCTTACTGTCGGTTGAAAATAAATTACAATCAAGGTGACTAATTGGTGCAGTTTTGAATTAAAGACGGCAAGTTCATATTATATATACAATTATTATAATTATAATACAATTAAAAAATTTAAATGTATTTAAAGCATCCTCCTAAGGTTACTACTAGCTCATTTTTAGAGTGATCGCCTTCAAACGGCATCAATCATTCCTTACTTAAGAGTTTTTGTGGTGGAAATGAAACAAACTGTATAAAGACGCTGCCACACTTGTTTTTTAACATTAATTTGTATTTAAGCAAGACGACAAGGCTTCTCGTTAAAAACAAATACAAATTGGCCAGATATTTAGTAATTAGTCTGCCGAATTGCCATAATCTTAGAATCAGAAGTTCTTCTCAGATGCATATATACAATCTAACCAGAGGTTTTATATCCTCACCAAAAATTCATAAAACTAAGCAATGATTTCAAAAATGATATAGAAATCTGAAATCAATACAAATTAATTTATGTTTATATTTCGTATTCTCGTTGAAAATAGTAGCTTCCACTCTTTTCAAATTGTCCAACTATGAATTTTAAGTAAGAATATAAAACCTTTGAATAACTTCTTACATATGTATCTGAAGATCACTCTGGATTCTGAGATTATGGAAATTCGACTTCATTTTATATTTATACTTACTTAAAATGCATAAAACTAAGAAATGATTTTAAAAACATAGAAAATTAATTTATGTTTTTATTTTGGTGTACTTCTCGTTGGAAATAATAGCTTCCTGAGGGTACTCCAAGGTTCGGTTCCCAAGATCCTTATTTATCGTTTTTATTTTATTTCGTTCTCTATCGCGAACAAATTCATTGCAGTTGTAAACTTTTTGTTATTGTCGCTTTTCTTCTCGCCGTTGTTGTTGCTTGACTGTAAATTGCGCTTGTTATCGATAAATCATGCAACCATTATTTATGGTGTTCTCGTATGTGTGAGTGTCTGGATTTGCATCTGTGTGCAGATGCCTGCATATGTGACTGCTGCCTGCCGGCCCTTCGCACCATCTCCCCTCGGTGTTCCCCATGGTACTCCTCCGTCCCCACACCGAGGCCAGGCTCTGTCTATGCTTGAAATTATTTTTCATGTATAGCCGTGTGTTTCGTTGCCTTGATTCCACCTCCTATGCCGCCCTCTTCCACTCGCACCCGTGTATATTTGTTAGTTCTTTTCTTATTTTATGGTTTTTCCTAGCCCTTCCCTCGTCGGAATTTTCCGTATTTTCCGTGCATGCTTTTTAGCATATGCCATTGGCCGTCTGTTGAATATCCCCCATCCCGGCGGTCGCCAATCTCGCAGCTTTTCATTGTGTGTAAGGTTTTTCACTTTGGATTCGCCACCTCCCTGCCCACCGCTGTTGCTGTTTTTTAGCATTTAATACAGTTGAGTGTCTGGCACAAATGTTTGGTAGAAATCGATAAACTGACAAATTGCTTGTTGCCAGTGCCTTCGTGTGTGTGTGCGGGAGTGTGTGGTGAAGAGCCTTGGTCCTTTGGCCACATCGAGTGCAGCTGGAATGCCGAAAGGGGACAAATTGCACAACTGTAATTGTTGTCATATTTAAAATGGAAGGCATTTGTTACATTTCTGTTTCTGTGTGGCTGTGGCTGTGGCTGGGCTGAGGGTGCCATCGATGAATGCCCTGCTTTAAACTGCGCAGAGTATTAAAGGCTTCACCTAGTTTATCTGCTCGACACGCATAATCTTCGAAAAAGCCATCCAAGAATAGTTGAGTAGTTGATAGGCAAACAACAATCGCCTTTATTAAATTGCTTGCCACCTAGCCAGCCCCTCGAATCTCGAATCCCATAAATTTCACTATATGCCATGAACGACTATGAACCATCATTAAAAGAAAATGTTCATTGAATATTGCGAGCTCGTTTTTGTATGCGCTTCGGCTCACAATATTTTCATTAGGCATTATATTGAAATTTATTTAGCAGAATCTGTCTGTCTATATTGGGACTCGCATGCATTTAGCAAATTTGGCATTCATTGCAGCCAAAATCACAATGCATTCGACCAACATATTCTTGCTGAAAGCCAATAACGAACCAGTTTTAAGGGGCGGAAGGGTGCGGCGGCAGAATTGCCCGAAATTAATATTTCAATATTAAGCACGCTTCAAAAAAGGGGAAGGCATAAAGCAAAATGTGTCCTGCACGTCTACACACCCTTTTAGCATGCATCTACATATGCTCGGCCCTGCATATCTGTCTATATGCGAGTTGTCAATGTTATTGACAGCATTCGATAGCCGCTGGTGCCGAGAACCGGAGACAAATATGATGCGTTCGTGAAGGCAACGACTGTCTGCCCCCAGCACCCATCGCCTTTGCCTTTGCCTTTAGTACAGAATTTTAATAAAATGCATGGCCGTCTGCACAGACGAAGGCCGCAAAGGCTTTCACCTGCTGGAAATGCCAATGCCACAGCCAGTATATTGACAAATATTTACGCACTTTCTCCCTCTGCAGGCTGCTGTCTAATTAAAGTAAGTCTAGCCTTTCAAACTTTAATCAAAACTTTAATCCAGGCTCCGTGCTCCGCGTGCCACTTTCGCTGGCGGCAGGTTCAATGCTTCTGCTGGGATTTATATGCCAAACATGCCCCAAGTAGATTAATCTATTATCGATAAGTGCAAGCATCGAAAATTTATAGCCGTAAAAAAGAACCAAGCAGCGGCTGCTGGATGCCTGCGGCCTGCGAGAGAAATCCCAAGTCAGGCCAGACTGCACTTAAGTGCTCGAAAATTGTTTTCGATATTATTTGGCAACACACCCCTCGCAGCCCTCCTTTCGGTACACGAGTGTGCGTGTTTGGGCTGGCTTTCAACACATTTGGCCGTTGGCATTTGTCTCCTGTCTGGCCAGTGGCCAAGCGCAAAAAACCATTTGTTGCTCGGCGGCTGCTCCTGCTGCTTCTGGTCCTGCCTCTGCTGCTGTCTCAGCTGCAGTGGATTTAATTTATTTGAACGGTCAGGGAGTTATCCTTGAGCAATCCAGGACCAGTCTCGTCCTCCGTCTTGGGCCGTGCCTTAACTGTTATTTATGTTTATATTTTTGACTTTGCACTGCATTAGCTGTGGGGACTCGCTCCGTCATTGTTGTTGCGGTAATTAGGCAGCTTTTCCCAGCTTGTCCTGCCGCTGACTGTAAATCTCGTTCAACAGTTATTGGACAGCCTTCTGAGAGCGTGGTAAATGGACGACCGAATAAGGGGATCCCAGATTTTGATGCATTAGCTGCTAGAGTGTTTTCGCTGAGCAGCTCGGCTTGAATTAAGTAGAAACGCCATCGCCTGGGAGGAGACCCTGCAGCTGGTCGGATTAAGATAACACTGCATTTACGGTTGGTACATTTTTATGGTGCGACCATGACTTTATTTAGCCATTTTACGATCTTTTCATTCGGCTCAGCTAGCCTTATATGAGGTGCTGATGGAATGAAACTGGCTGCCTGGATCGCCTTTAAAGCGGTTAAAACCATAAACTCCACTTCCCACCAAACTAGACTCCCTGATTTTTGGTGCTTTGCTGTCTTAGAGTGACTTTAATGCCACTAGCCAATGGTAATTTTACCTCTCCCGGTAGCTGAATTAATTAAGAAATATTTTTAGAGCTTTCAGCCCTCCGGCGACTGCACTCATTGATCTCCTAGCCAAAGCAGTGCGTAGTCCTGGCTTAACTTTTTTCCACACTGTACTACTTAATTCGCATATTCCACACAGACAGGGAGCAGGATCCGTAGCGGAAACGGGCGGCTGCACCGAAAACCAGTTGTCGCTGGGTAACCACAAAACTAGACAAGAGTCAATGAAAAAGGCATTGCATAGATATCCGGGCTCTAGAGGGTCAGGCCAGAACTCCTCTCCAGGCTTCGTGGAACGGATTTGGCTGCACTTTCATTGGAGCTGTGAACTTCCCGTCGCCCGAGCCGTATTTTTTTTTTAGACCAGTATGTTGAAGTGTTAAAGAAAAATGCAGTCGAGTGTGGCGAAAGGACATTACTGGCTTTTAGCGACCGGTGCAGAATGGCGAAGGGAGCGCACATGGGATGGCTGCAAATAAAATGAATGTTGTATGGCAGTCAGCGAGCATATTGAAGTGTTGAGTCCTCCGCTTCCCCACAGCACGTCCCGAATGGAAAGTCCGAGCCGGGCTCACAGAGGACTCGAGGTTCATGGACACGGACAGCAGAACTGAAGGGGAACTGGGCCGATGTCGATGAGTCGATGGCGATGAGCACACGCCCCACTGAAGTAGTAAGTGCCGTTCGCCAGTGGATGACAATAAATTTCCATTTAATCGGATTTATTTGAAAATTTTATTCCTTTTCCCGCTCTCTGTATGCTGTTCCTTCCACCTTCCATCATAAGGTCCAGTAGCTGCGTTTTTTACATCTCCGTTTGCAGTCTCTTCAAAAATGTTTCACTCATCTTTATTGTTTTTACAGATTTCCTTTCTCATTATCAGAGGCTGTAGAAAAGAGCTGATTAAATATATTGCCTAAGTGTAAGTAAGAGTACAGCCCCTTCGGCTTTTTGTCTTCGCTATTATTTTTCACAGTCTGCATAAGTTATTAAAATCAAGGTCATTTTACTTGCAAATTCCAGTGGCAGTTACTTAGATGTCGGTAAAAAATACCAACAGGTTAGCCAACTGTAAAAAAGTGGTATAAATACTATAAAAAGTCACTCAAAATCAAACCAACAGTAATTAACCGCTTATCGATACACCGGCCCTGGGAAAGCCTTTTCTCAATCAGTTAATTATAAATCCATTATCTCAAGGATAACGCTGCTTAAGCAATTTGGCATGCATCAAATTTACATTTTAAGGACGGACAAGGGAGCCAATCAACAAAAAAAAAAGGATCGGAATATTTTGCAACTTGGCAATTGAACGTCATCTTTCCCCTGCAAGACAAATGTCGAACTGGGCTGCAGTTAGTCCTTGGAGTGGTAGCTTTGTCAGAGCAAGTGTATCAGAGCTGGGTCCCTAAAATATATCCTGGACTGCTTTCCACTGTGACATGATGGTGATCTAGGCCAACCGACAATGAATTAACACAGCCTTTCAATTTGATTCCTTTTAGTGGTCATCAGCCGCTGATGTGCCTGCATGCCGTGTACTCTGCTTTTAGTTTAATTAAAATTGTTGTTTGTACTTGGGCGATGTTTGCTGTTTGCATTAATTACCTCGTTGTCCATTCATTTGGCGAATTATGCACATGGCAAGTTTTTAATTAAAATATATAATGTTACATTTGATTGGTCGAGGAAAGTATACGTTCATCGAGCACCCACCCACGCGACCGATCACACAAAACTAAATGAAAACCCATCAAATTGATGGCCTGATGGGCAGACAGACGCACACTGTAATTAAGTCTAATCAGAAATTGCAACAGGCAAAAATCATGCGTATCCAGTGCAGCCAAGTCGAGTTGCGTTTCCGTAGCCCCTGCTGCTGCGTTAAGCTGAGCTGAGCTCGCCCCAGGGCCAGATCTCTCAGATCTCACACATTTTCCATAACCCCACACCCCCCGCCACTACACTCATCTCCTGGCAGGCCGGGTAACATGAGCTTCATTAGTGTATGCAATAATGGCAAACATTTTTTGCCTGCCAGGCCTGAATGGCTGTGACTCTGACGAGCAGACTATACAGTGTCTGTCAGTGGCCATACATGGCGTATGCGTAACGCGTATGTGCAACGATACTCAGGACTGCTGGAAAAGAATAAAATTTCAAGAAAAACCTTAGCATAATAAGTTTACTAACATAATTTATTAAATTATTAAATTCTTCTCCAGTTGTACAAAAAATACAATGATCAATTGTATTTTATCAGTTTCTATTTTAATTTTTAACACTCTTCTTGCCTTCTAATGTTTTTTCTTTTTTAATTAATAAAAACACCCTTTATATAATAAATGTAAAATGTATAGGAATGTATTCTATACTTTTCTCACTTAAAATATAAAAACACTTAAAAATATAATAAACAATATTATACTCCTGTAATTAATATTGAATTTATATGTACCATGTTGTCTCTTCTACCACCACTAACTGTATTTTCTGGGCAAAATTTACCTTTAAAATTTCGCCTCGGTTATATGTAGCAGTTACTGTGAAGCAGTCACTGTATGTGACTATGTTTGCCCATCACCAGCGCTTGGATTGCATGAGCCTGGACGTGGTCCAGGTCCTGATATTTGATAGCCGAATATGGGAGCTGCGTTGAGTAAGGAGAAGGAACCGGAGAGGAGAGAGGAGGGTGGGCTGTTGCGTGTGCATTGAGTTGCATCCCACACAGCAGCAGATGCAGCGAGGACAGGGCCTTGTGATTTTGAATTTCGTACTTTTCGAAATTTGAATTTGGATATGATTCAGCCTGATGGACAGCAAGAGGGGCATCCGACGGACGAGTGGGGATAGCCCAAACCAGTCATGGGATTTTAATTATTTTGTTTGGTTTTCCACGGGTGTGTGCGTTTGGCTGAGCCTGGACGGGTTTGTAATACGCAGTTAATTGATAGCCAGGCCAGAAGCAGGCAGCACGTGTCACAGCAGCAGCAGCAGCGACTTATTATCAGGGACAATAGCCAGATATCGGATACCGATTTCCTTGCCCAGTCCCAGGATGTTATGCAGCATTCACTGCGTTGGGTGCGAGTCACTCTCCTATTTTTGGACTTCGGCTTTTGTCAGCCTTTTGTGCTCCTCTGTCCAGCGTTTGGTTGTTTGCTTCCCCATTCAATTGGCACCCTTTCCTGTTCCACTCCGAGCTGCAGCTCAGATCGAACATGTTTTTAATTAAGTTCTGCTACTGACAAAATTACTTCACCTGCTTCCAGCGTGACCCCAGCCAAGCCCCGCGCCTTACCAGCTGACAGACGGCTCCTTTCGGAGACGGTCTTGGGGGCCAAAGCGATCAGTTTTCTGAGAGCTGCCAAAGTCTAATTGCACGGAACGAAACAAACGACTTGGATAAGGACTGCACAAGCAAAGGATGAAGCGGACACGAAACTATTTTACATGCCAAGTGCGTGTGGCTGTGAGCGCTGAAAAGAATGCTACGGCAAACTTGCCAAACCCACTTGGCATGTCCCTGCCAGCAGCAGCAGCAGGGAATCCGCGGTAAAAGTGGAATTGGCAGTGGCTGTGGGAGGGAGAGTTTGGCAACATATCCCTGCTAAGACCCTCAGCCTTCGAGGTCCTCGTTTCGCTGGCGAATTGTTGCATAAAAGTCAAAAATCTTCAACTTGCAGCATCAACTATATAAACGACGAGACTGCGCTGCACAAGTCGTCAATGGCAACGTAGCACTTGAACGAGTGTGGGTGGCCAGCACATACATACGTACACATGCACGTATACTTACACAAAAGTACATACGCACACACGCACAGTGGGAATCATTGCCTTTCTCCATTTCTGCACTCCGCAGCCCTCAATCTTCTGTCGTCGTCTATCATGGCACAAAAAGCGCTCATATTTGCTCAGCCCTCGCATCGCTTGTCCTTTTTTTGTCCTTCGACTTACGTAGCGGTAGCTGCCCCTACTCCCTGCTCGGTTATGGATATGCCTTTGAGCGTTTTAAATTTCATATTGCAACTGCATCGTGTTCTTTGCCCATCGAGCTTTCGCCTTGTGTATTTGCACAGAGCCACTCAGCGAAAAGGAGCGAAGGCGTCTCGAGCTGAAGTTACCCTACAGTGCAGCACTGCCAATACTCTGGGTGTATTGCCGTTACGCATCTTAATGTTATATCGACTTATTATAGTTTTAGTAAGAGGAAGGCAAATATCGTGATTCCCTCTCCAGTAACCCCAAAAAATGTTAATATTTGCATATATGCATATATTCTCTAAAATATTTCTCTAATTTATATAGTTAACTTAAGGCGTGATGCCCTTTAAGACCACAAAGACCTCCGTTCTGGTAGCTACATAGTTAACCAATCTGCAAAATATTTGCAAACTGGCGATACTATCGATTCCATATATTGTCTCAGTACTAGCCTGCTGCAGAAGTACGGACTCCGGAGTTCATGACCATTGGTTCGGTTCCATGGGAAGGGCGTAATCGCTATCGCCTGAAAGGCCATACAGTGCTGGTTCGATCTCCTGTGCGGCCTGTTGTGGGTACATGCAATTATGCTGCCGAACCAAATGAAATCACACTGACCAGGCCCTAGAATCATTTTTCAAAAATCATTCACAGCCAAGTGTGCATTCAAACGTGCACCACTCTCCTCCTGCACGGCACCGCCCTGCCCCGCCCCTATTGCGCAGAGTGCCAATAAAGCGTGTGTGTGGCACTCCCTTGATGTGGACATGGAATATTCAATTTTTCAATATCTCATGCTCCCGATCCAACCAGCACCCTTAGGCAGGCTTTGGCAAAAATCAACTGTATCAGTCGAGCCGACTCACTGCAAGGACACCGAGACTCCGCTCCGGTCCGGATCGGGCGCTCCAGCTCGCTTCGGTTTCGGTTTGCTGCTGTCCTGTCTTGTCCTGTGCATCACAGTGATTAATGTCTGTGGCAAATGCATTAAATTCTGTTAAATGTATTACAATTTTGCCAGTGCTCCCAGCCCCCGTTGCAACTGATTTCGCCCACCCGGCCACCTCCTCTTGGCCCCCGTTTTCACACCAATATCTGCGTCTGGCTGATTGATGGTCGCTTCGTCTGCTCCAGTTGTTGTGTTTGTGGGCGGACCTCTTCCATGTAACTGTTCGTCTGTGGCTTCCCTCTCCTGGAGCTGTTCAGTTTACACTCCTGCGCCTGGTTATGAATTTCAACATTTTCAATCTTCCTTTCTGAACTCC